>JAJPUD010012936.1:2367-46845 GCA_023553655.1 Myrmecobius fasciatus
TCAGAACTTCATAAATCAAACCACAAAATAAATAAGAAAGAAGTTAAGGAGGTAAACAAAATGTTAGAAAAGTTAGGTATGATAGATCTTTGGAGGAAATTAAATGAAGACAGAAAGGAGTTAACTTTTTTCTCAGCAGTCCATGGAACTTATAAAAAATTGACCTTGTGTTAGGACACAAAAACCTCAAAATCAAATGAAGGAAGGCAGAAATAACAAATGTATTTTTTTCAAATCATGACGGAATAAAAATCACATGCAATGTAAGGCCAGGAGAAAATAGACCAAAAAGCAATTGGAAACTAAATAATTTTATCCTAAAGAATGAATGGGTGAAACAGCAAATTACAGACACAATTACTAATTTCATCCAAGAGAATGACAATCATGAGACAACATACCAAAATTTGTGGGATACAGCCAAAGCAGTAATAAGGGGAAATTTTATATCTCTAGATGCTTATTTGCATAAAATAGAGAAAGAGAAAATCAATGAATTGGGCTTGCAACTAAAAAAGCTAGAGAAAGAACAAATTAAAAACCCCCAATCAAATACCAAACGAAATCCTAAAAATAAAAGGAGAGATGAGTAAAATTGAAAGTAAAAAAAAAACTTTTGAATTAATAACTAAAACTAAAAGTTGGTTTTATGAAAAAAAACAACAAAATAGATAAACCTCTAGTTAATTTAATTAGAAAAAGGAAAGAGGAAAATCAAATTGCTAGTCTCAAAAATGCAAAGGGAGAACTTTCCACCAATGAAGAGGAAATTAGAGCAATAATCAGGAGTTACTTATCCCATCTTTATGCCAATAAATTTGATAACCTAAGTGAAATGGAGGAATAGCTACAAAAATATAGATTGCCCAGATTAACAGAAGAGGAAATAAATTACTTAAATGGTCCCATTTTAGAAAAAGAAATAGAACAAGTCATTAATCAACTCCCTAAGAAAAAATCCCCAGGACCAGATGGGTTAAAATGTGAATTCTACTAAACATTTAAAGAACAATTAACTCCAATATTATATAAAGTATTCGAAAAAATAGGGAATGAAGGACTCCTACCAAACTCCTTTTATGATACAGACATGGTACTGATACCTAAACCAGGTAAAACAAAAACAGAGAAAGAAAATTATAGACCAATCTCCCTAATGAATATTGATGCAAAAATCTTAAATAAAATATTAGCAAAGAGATTACAGAAAATCATTCCCAGAATAATACACCATGACCAAGTAGGATTTATACCAGGAATGCAGGGATGGTTCAATATTAGGAAAACTATTAACATAATTGACTATATCAATAACCAAATTAACAAAAAACATATGATAATCTCAATAGATGCAGAAAAAGCATTTGATAAAATCCAACATCCATTCCTATTAAAAACATTAGAGAGTATAGGAATTAATGTACTTTTCCTTAAAATAGTCAGTAGCATCTATTTAAAACCATCAGCTAGCATCATATGTAATGGTGATAAACTGGAACCATTTCCAATAAGATCAGGGGTGAAACAAAGTTGCCCACTATCACCATTACTTTTCAATATTGTATTAGAAATGCTAGCCTTGGCAATAAGACAAGAAAAAGAGATTAAAGGAATTAGAGTAGGTCATGAGGAAACCAAATTATCACTCTTTGCAGATGATATGATGGTCTACTTAGAGAACGCTAGAGAATCAACTAAAAAACTATTAGTATTAATCCACAACTTTAGCAAAGTTGCAGGATACAGAATAAATCCACATAAATCATCAGCATTTTTATACATCACCAACAAAATGCAACAGAAAGAGATACAAAGAGAAATTCCATTCAAAATAACTATCGATAGTATAAAATATTTGGGAATATATCTGCCAAGGGAAAGTAAGGATCTATATGAGCAAAACTACAAAACACTCTCCACACAAATAAAGTCAGATCTAAACAATTGGAAAAACATCAAGTGCTCTTGGATAGGTCTAGCAAATATCATAAAGATGGCAATACTAGCTAAACTAATCTATTTATGTAGTGCTATACCAATCAAACTCCCAAGAAATTATTTAACTGACCTAGAAAAAATAACAACAAAATTCATCTGGAAAAATAAAAGGTCAAGAATTTCAAGGGAATTAATGAAAAAAAAATGCAAATGAGGGTGGCCTAGCTGTACCAGATCTAAAACTATATTATAAAGCAGTGGTCACCAAAACCATTTGGTACTGGATAAGAAATAGAGTAGTGGATCAGTGGAATAGGTTAGGTTCACAGGACAAAATACTCAATGACAATAGTAATCTAGTGTTTGATAAACCCAAAGACCCCAGTTTTTGGGATAAAAACTCAGTATTTGACAAAAACTGCTGGGATAATTGAAAACTAGTATGGAAGAAATTAGGCATTGACCCACACCTAACACCATATACCAAGATAAGGTCAAAATGGATTCATGATCTAGGCATAAAGAATGATATTATAAACAAATTAGAACAATGTAGTATGGTTTACCTCTCAGACCTGTGGAGGGGGAAGGAATTTGTGACCAAAGAAGAACTAGAGGTCATCATTAATCACAAGATAGGTAAGTTCGACTATATCAAGTTAAAAAGTTTTTGTACAAACAAAATGAATGCAGACAAGATTAGAAGGGTAGCAGTAAACTGGGAAAATATTTTTACATCCAAAGGTTCTGATAAAGGCCTCATTTCTAAAATATATAGGGAATTGACTCAAATATATAAGAATTCAAGCCATTCTCCAATTGATAAATGGTCAAAAGATATGAACAGACAATTTTCAGACAAAGAAATAGAAACTATTTCTGGTTACATGAAAAGGTGCTCCAAGTCACTATTGATCAGAGAAATGCAAATTCAGACAACTCTGAGATACCACTACACACCTGTCAGATTGGCTAAAATGACAGGAAATGATAATGATAACTGTTGGAGGGGATGTGGGAAAACTGGGACACTGATACATTGTTGGTGGAACTGTGAATGGATCCAACCATTCTGAAGAGCAATTTGGAACTATGCTCAAAAAGTTATCAAACTGTGCATACCTTTTGACCCAGCAGTGTTTCTACTGGGCCTATATCCCAAAGAGATTTTAAAGGAGGGAAAGGGACCCACATGTGCAAAAATGTTTGTGGCAGCCCTTTTTGTAGTGGCAAGAAACTGGAAATTGAAGGGATGCCCATCAATTGGAGAATGGATGAATAAATTATGGTATATGAGTGTTACGGAATATTATTGTTCTGTAAGAAACAACCAGCAGGAAGATTTTAGAGAGGCCTGGAGAGACTTGCATGAACTGATGCTGAGTGAAATCAGCAGAACCAGGAGAACATTATGCACAGCACCAAGACTATACAATGATCAATTCTGATGGACATGGTTCTCTTCAACAATGATGTGATTCAAACCAGTTCCTATTGTTCAGTGATGAAGATAGTCATATACATCCAGAGAGAGGCCTGTGGAAACTTAGTATGGACCACAACACAGCATTTTAATGCTTTCTGTGAACACTTCCATGCATTTTGTTTTCCTTCTTACGTTGTTTTTTTTTTTTTTTTTTCTCTTTCTTGATCTGATGTTTCTTGTGCAGTAAGATAACTGTATAGATATGTATACATGTATTGGATTTGTCATATAATTTAGCATATTTAGCATGTATTAGATTACCTGTCATCTAGGGGTGGGGGTTGGGGGGACGGAGGGGAAAAGCTTGGGAAAAAAAGTTTTTGCAAAAGTCAATGTAGAAAAATCACTCATATGTTTTTTAAATAAAAAGCTTTTAATTAAAAAAAAAGAAAGGCATGTAATTCAGTATTCAAGACAAGTGCTCTGTGTGAGTATGTGTATGTGTGTGTGTATGTATATGCATATTGACATATCTATGTATCTTATATCTATCAATTTATGTCTCTATCACTATCTATTGAGTTATCTAGCTAGGTAGCTAACTATGGAGCTGTCTATCTATCTAACCACACTTCTTGTATATCCTCCCTTTTTCCTTCTTCAAGGAAGACTTTAAATTCATTACAAAAGAAGATAAAGGTATTGGGACTAATGAGTACCTGCTGCGCTCACCTCTATCTCTGTCGCTGTCTCTATTTCTGTCTCTGTCTCTATTTCTGTCTCTCTCATTTCTCCATGCAGATACACACACAAACATGTGTGTGTGTGTGTATATATATATAAATGTATATATATTATATATATATATGTGTGTGTATATATATGTATATATATGTGTGTGTGTGTGTGTATGTATATAACAGATTATATATAATTCAGTTCCTGAACCAGATCATAGTAATGTCATGGAAGGAAGTTATACTAGTATTCATGAATTTAGTATTTAGCAAGTTGTTGGAGCTCCATTACCTTCAAAAAGACAGGTACTGATGGATACTGGTCTCACAAACTCATGGATTCAGAGTAAGAAGACATCTTATGTGTTATTGAATCCAATTCTCTCATTTTACAAATGAGGATTTGTTTTTGTTACAATTTAATTATTCAAAATGTGCAAAGAATGCAGGAAAACATTTTTCCTTTCATTTTTAAATTTAGAAGCATGTATTTTTTCTCATTCCACCCATCTTAACTGAAAATAAATAAACCGCTGTAAGAAATATGGAGAGTGAAGCAATTGTCCACATTGATCATGTCCAAAGATGTACACCTCATATTGCCACGAGTCTATCATCTTTCTCCCAAGGGATAGGTAGCATCCTGTTTAGCCATTGCATTGCTAAGCATTGTCTTTTTTAAAAAATAAATATTTTACTCTATCCAATTACATGCAAAACAAGTATTTTAAGATTTATTTTTAAGACTTTGAGTTCCAGCTTCTGTCCATTCCTTCCTTTCCCCTCCATTAAAAAGACACCAGTAGTTATGCACAGCATTCCTATAAAAGTCATTTTGCACAAAACAAAAAAGAAATACATAGATCCCCTCCAAAAAAACCTCAAAAAAATAAAGTAAAAAGAAATTATGTTTCAATCTGTATTCAGGTACAATTGGTTCGTGCTCTTGATATGAATAGCATTTTTTATCGTAAGTCTTCAGAGTAGTCTTGAATCACTGTATTGCTGAGAATAGCAAAGTCATTCACAGTTCATCATCCCACAACATTGCTATTGCTTTGTACATAAAATATTTCACATTGCATGAGCTCATGAGAAACTTTACAGGTTTGTTTTTTTGAGAACATTCTGCTCATCATTTATTATAAAACACCATATTCTATCATAATCACATACTACAAGTTGATCAACAATTATCCCCATTAATGGGCATCCCCTTAATTTTCAATTCTATGCCCATAGAAAGAGCTGCTATGCATGTTTTTGTAAATATACTTCATTTTCCTATTTTAAAAAAATCTTGCTTAGAATTCATGTTTAATGAATCTACTAATGAATGAATTCTAATAGTAGTGGTATTGTTAGGTCAAAGGATACGCATGCTTTTATAGCCCTTTGGTTATATTTCATATTTTTTTAATAATTTATCAATTGGGGAAATACCACTTATTTTTTTTAAAATTTGACTCAGTTTTCTATGCATTTGAAAAATGAGAGCTTCCTTAGAAAAAAAAAACTTGCTTCAAAATCTTTTCATAGTTACTATTGCTAACTGTATTTCCCAAATTTTCCTTCTATTCTCTCTCCTTTCATTTTTTCCCTTTTCAAAAGTGTTTTGCTTCTGACCGCCTCTCACCCAATATGCCCCCTTTTCTATCATCCTTCCCCATTCTTGTATCCTCTTCCCCTCCTACTTTCTTGGGGGCTAAAATAGATTTTCATACCCATATTAAGTGTCTATATTATTTCCTCTCTGACCTAATTCTGATGAAAATAAGATTCGCTCATTCATTCTCCCTTCCCTCTCTTCCCCTTCATTGTAGTATCTTTTTTCTTGCCTCTCTGACGTCAGATAATTTATGCCATTCCACATCTTCCTTTTCCTTTCTCCCATTCTTCCATTCTCTGGGAGAGAATCCTTATTTTTAAAAAGATATCCCTTTGTATTCAACTCACAATTGTTCCATCTGTTTATATATACACTCCTGCCTAATTTCCTAATGAGAAGGTTCTTATGACTCACAAATACTATCCTCCCATGTAGATATGTAAACAGATAAACCTTATGAAATTTCTTATGATTTTCCTTCCCTTATACATCTCCTAGGTCCTGTATTTGAAAATTAGGTTTTCTGGGGGCAGAGCCAAGATGGCAGAGTTAAAAGGTGACTCTCTGCATCCTCCTCCAATCTTATCTCAAATCAACAATAAAATAAGCCTCTGAACTGATCTTCAAGTCAACTAATCCAGAAATATTTGGACACTGCTTGCTGATATCTCTGAAGAACTTCACATTAGGTTTGTCTAACTCAGACAGAGGGATAAACAGTGGTATAGGCCGGAAATGAGGGTGGGACTCAGCTCACTGTGGCAGAAACTCCAAACTCCAAACTCCAAATACCTGGAGTTTATCTGAGGCACTCGGGATACTCTGCACTGATTGGGGGCAGGGGTTCTGGCAGACTTGCCTTGTTTAAGAAGTAATTCGGACTTAGTCCTAGCCCCTACCGGCCCAGCACCTGAAGTTAATTTGCTGGAGTGCCCCAGGGCAAAGAACTTCAGCCACCATTTTTTTCCCTACCTTAAAGAGACATCCACGCTGTCTAAAAAAAAATGAAGAAGCAAAAGAGACCTCTCACCATAGACAGCTTTTAATCAGAGAAAGAAGGGATGACCCCAGATCCTGAGGTTCCTTTAGACAAAATTCCAGAGGAAGTTATTAAGGATCATCACTGGTTCCTTTTTCAAAAGGCCTTTCTGGAAGATTGCATAAAGAACCTCAAAAGAGAACTGGAGGATAAATGGGAAAATAAACTGAAATCAGTGCAAGAAGGATATGATGCCCTGCAAAAGAGATATGAAAAAGACACCAATTTATTGAAAAATAAAATTAGTGAAGTGGAAAAAGAGTGCAATGAACAAAAAAAATTCAATTGGCCAGTTACAAAAGGAGCTTAAAAAGGTAACAAGAAAACAACACTTTAAAAATAAGAATTGAACAAAAGCAAGTGAATGACTCAATAAGACTTCAAGAATCAGTCAAACAAAAACAAAAAAATGAAAAATTAGAAGAAAATATGAAATATCTCCTAGGAAAAACAACTGATTTGGAAAATAGATCTAGGAGAGACAATCTAAGGATTACTGGACTTCCTGAAAGTGTTGATGAAAAAAAGAATCTAAACACTATCTTCCAGGAAATCCTGAAAGAAAACTGCCCTGAAATTGTAGAATCAGAAGGCAAAATCACCATTGAAAGAATCCGCAGATCACCTCCTGAAAGAGATCCCAAAATTAAAACCCCAAGGAATATCGTAACTAAATTTCAGGACTATTGCACCAAGGAAAAGATTCTGCTAGCAGCTAGAAAGAAACAATTCAAATACCGAGGATCAATAATTAGAATCACACAGGATCTGTCAGCCTCCACACTGAAGGATCGAAGGGCCTGGAACCAGATATTCTGAAAGGCAAAGGAACTTGGATTACAGCCAAGAATAACCTATCCAGTTAGAATGAGCATTATCCTCCAGGGAAGATGATGGTCATTCAATGATATAGGTGAATTTCTATTTCTATTTCTAATGAAATATTTCTATTCTATTTCTATTCTATTTCTAATGAAAAGACCTATTTCTAATTAAAAGACCACATCTGAACAAAAAAATTAGACATCCAAACACAGAACTCAAGAGAAGCATAAAAATGTAAAAAGGAAAGGACTCTTGAGAACTTTATTTCTACTATGGGGATACTTAAAGTTTGGGGGTATAATTAACTAGATATTACTTTGAAAATATGAAAAAGAGAACTAGGGGGGAAGGGTTGTCATATTGGGGAAAAGAGGGAAAAAGTGGTAAAATAAAATTTTTAAAAAAGGAGGTAAAAACAAGGCAAAATCTCTTGAAGAAGCAAAGAAAACCTAATATAATTGAGAGAAAGAGGGAAGGGAGATGAGCATTGTGTAAATCTTACTCTCATCAGGTTGGGCTCTAAAAGTGTATATCAGACCCTTGATTTCACATAGAATCTTGTCTGTTGCTAGAGGGAAGGGGGAGGGAAAGGAGGAAAAGAAAGGGATAAACTAATTGAAGGGAAAATAGAAGAATCAGGGGAAAGGAGTAAAAACAGAGGGAGGGGATCTAAAGGGTGGAGTATTGTTTGGGGGAGGGGGTCATCAAAAGCAAAGTACTGAGGAGGGGGGAAGGGAGAAAGGGGAAAGAAAAGGAAAAAACATAACTTGGGTAAATAAGATGGCAGGAAATAAAGAATTAGTTATTCTAACTGTGAATGTGAATGGGATGAACTCTCCCATAAAGCGGAAGCAGATAGCAGACTGGATTAAAAACCAGAATCCCACAATATGTTGTCTACAAGAAACACATCTAAAACATAGTGACACATATAGAATGAAGGTAAAAGGCTGGAGCAGAAAATGTTATGCTTCAGGTGAACAAAAAAAAGCAGGGATAGCAATCCTTATCTCAGATCAAGTAAAAGCCAAGATAGATCTAATCAAAAGAGATAAGGAAGGAAACTATATTTTATTAAAGGTTACCATAGATAATGTAGCAATATCAATAATAAATATATATGCACCAAGTGCAAAAGCATCCAAATTCCTAGGGAAAAAATTAAGAGAAATGCAAGAAGAAATAGACAGCCAAACGATACTAGTGAGGAATCTCAACCTTGCTCTCTCAGAATTAGATAAATCAAACCACAAAATAAACAAGCAAGAAACCAGGGAGATAAACCAATTGTTAGGAAAGTTAGGTATGATAGATCTATGGAGAGAATTGAATGGAGACAGTAGGGAGTTTACTTTTTTCTCAGCAGTCCATGGAACTTATACAAAAATTGACCATGTGTTAGGGCATAAAAACCTCAAAATCAAATGCAGAAAGGGAGAAATAGTAAATGCATCTTTTTCAGATCATGATGCAATAAAAATCACATGCAATATAAGGCCAGGAGGAAATAGGCCAAAAGTTAATTGGAAATTAAATAATCTAATCCTGAAGAACAAATGGGTGAAAGAACAAATCATAGACACAATCAATAATTTCAATATTGACAATAATGAGACAACATATCAAAATTTGTGGGATATGGCCAAAGTGGTTATAAGGGGCAATTTTATATGTCTAGATGCTTACTTGCATAAAATAGAGAAAGAAAAGTTCAACGAATTGGGATTATTATTAAAAAAAAAACCTAGAAAAACAACAAATTAAAAACCCTCAATTGAATACCAAATTGGAAATTCTAAAAGGAAAAGGAGAAATTAATAAAATTTAAAATAAGAAAAGTATTGAATTAATAAATAAAACTAAGTGTTGGTTCTATGAAAAAAACAACAAAATAGATAGGCCTTTAGTTAATTTGATAAGAAAAAGGAAGGAGGAAAATCAAATTGTTAGTCTCAAGAATGATAAGGGATAACTTTCCTCCAATGAAGAGGAAATTAGATCAATAATTAGGAGTTACTTTGCCCAGCTTTATGCCAGTAAGCTTGAAAACCTAAATGAAATGGAGGAATATCTAAAAAATATAGATTGCCCAGGTTAACAGAAGAGGATATAAACTATTTAAATAGCCCCATATTAGAAAAAGAAATAGAACAAGCTATTAACCAACTCCCTAAGAAAAAATCTCCAGGGCCAGATGGATTTACATGTGAATTCTACCAAACATTCAAAGAACAATTAATTCCAATACTATATAAACTATTTGAGAAAATAGGGACAGAAGGTATGCTGCCAAATTCCTTCTATGAGACCGATATGGTCCTGATAGCTAAACCAGGTAGGGTGAAAACTGAGAAAGAAAACTATAGACCAATTTCCCTAATGAATATTGATGCAAAAATTTTAATTAAGATATTAGCAATGAGATTGCATAAAGTCATCCCCAGGATAGTACACTATGACCAAGTAGGATTTATACCAGGGAGCACGGCTGGTTCAATATTAGGAAAACTATCAGCATAATTAATTATATTAATAACCAAACTATCAAAAACCATATGATTATCTCAATAGATACAGAAAAAGCATTTGATAAAATCCAACACCCCTTCCTATTAAAAACACTAAAGAATATAGGAATAAATGGGCTTTTCCTTAAAATTATCAGTAGCATCTATTTAAAACCATCAGCAAGCATCATATGTAATGGAGACAAACTAAAACCATTCCCAGTAAGATCAGGAGTGAAACTAGGCTGCTTACTGTCACCATTACTATTTAATATTGTATTAGAAATGTTAGCTTTAGCAATAAGAGAAGAAAAAGAAATAAAAGGAATTAGAATAGGTAATGAAGAAACCAAATGATCACTCTTTGCAGATGACATGATGGTATACTTAGAGAACCCTAGAGACTCAACTAAAAAACTACTAAAAACAATTCACAACTTTAGCAAAGTGGCAGGATTCAAAATTAATCCACATAAATCATCAGCACTTTTATATATTACCAACAAAATTCAGCAGCAAGAGATACAAAAAGAAATTCCATTCCAAATAACGGATGATAGGATAAAATATTTGGGAATCTATCTGCCAAGGAAAAGTCAGAAACTATACGAACTAAACTACAAAACACTTTCCACACAAATAAAATCAGACCTAATCAATTGGAAAAACATTAATTGCTCATGGGTAGGCAGAGCAAATATAATAAAAATGACAATACTACCCAAACTAATTTACTTATTTAGTGCCATACCAATCAAACTCCCAAGAAATTATTTTACAGATCTAGAAAAAATAGTAGCAAAGTTCATTTGGAAGAATAAAAGGTCAAGGATTTCAAGGGGATTAATGAAAAAAAGTCAGATGAAGGTGGCCTTGCTGTACCAGATCTAAAACTATATTATACAGCAGCGGTCATCAAAACCTTTTGGTACTGGCTAAGGAATAGAGCGGTTATCAGTGGCATAGGATAGGTAATCAGGATAATCTAGGCAATAACTTTAACAATTTAGTGTTTGATAAACCCAAAGACCCCAGCTTTTAGGATAAGTACTCACTATTCGACAAAAACTGCTGGGAAAATTGGAAACTAGTGTGGAAGAAATTAGGGCTTGACCCATACCTAACAACATATACCAAGATAAGTTCTAAATGGGTTCATGATGTAGATATAAAGAGTGATATTGTAAGCAAATTAGAGGAACGTAGTATAGTTTACCTCTCAGACCTGTGGAGATGAAATAAATTTATGTCCAAGGAAGATCTGGAACTCCTAATTGAACACCAGATGGATAATTTTGATTATATTAAGTTAAAAAGTTTGTTGTACAAAGAAAACTAATGCAGACAAGATTAGGAGGGAAGCATCAAATTGGGAAATCATCTTTACATTTAATGGTTCTGATAAAGGCCTCATTTCTAAAATATATAGAGAATTATCTCATATATATATATATGTATATATATATATATATATATATATATATATATATATATATATATATAAGAATTCAAGCCACCCTTTAATAGATAAGTGGTCAAGGGATAAGAACAGACAATTTTCAGATGATGAAATTGAAACTATTTCTAGTCATATGAAAAATTGCTCCAAATCACTATTGATCAGAGAAATGCAAATTCAGACAACTCTGAGGTACCACTACACACCTGTCAGAATGGCTAAAATGATAGGAAAAGATAACGATTAATGTTGGAGGGGATGTGGGAAAACTGGGATACTAATACATTGTTGGTGGAATTGTGAACGAATCCAACCGTTCTGGAGAGCAATTTGAAGCTATGCTCAAAATTTATCAAGTTGTGTATACCCTTTGACCCAGTAGTGTTTCTATTGGGCCTATATCCCAAAGAGATCTTAGAGGAGGGAAACTGACCGACATGTGCAAGAATGTTTGTGGCAGCCCTTTTTGTTTTGGCTAGAAACTGGAAACTGAAGGGATGCCCATCAACTCGAGAGTGGCTCAATAAATTATGGTATATGAATGGTATGGAATATTATTGCTCTGTAAGAAATGACCAGCAGGACGATTTCAGAGAGGCCTGGAGAGACTTCCATGAACTGATGCTGAGTGAAATGAGCAGAACCAGGAGATCATTATACACAGCAACAATAGTATTACATGATGATCAATTCTAATGGACATGGCTTTCTCCAAAAAAGAATTGTCTCAAACCAGTTCCAATTGTTCAGTGAAGAAAAGCATATACACCCAGAGAGAGGGATATGAAATATGGACCACAACGTAACATTTTCATGATCTCTATTGATGTTTGCTTGCATTGTGTTGCCTTTCTCTGATTTTCTTTTTTTTCCCTTGTAGATAGGATTTTTCTTGCATAACTTGTCAAGTATTTCAACATTATTAACATGTAGTGGACTTCCTGCCATCTAGGGGAGGGGATGGGCCTAGGGGTAAAATTTGTAATGGAAAGCTTTGTAAAGATCAATGCTGGGGAACTACCCATACATATGCTATACAAATAAAAAGCTTTAATAAAAAAAAAGAAAAAAAAGAAAATTAAGTTTTCTACTTAGCTTTAGTATTTCCATCACAAATGTTTGAAAGTCCTCTATTTCATTGAATATACACCTTTTCCCCTGAAGGATTATGTACTCAGTTTTTCTGGGTAGGTAACTCTTGGTTGTAATCCTAGCTCTATTGCTCTTCAGAATATAATAATCTAAGACCTCTGACCTTTAATATAGAATATTCTAACTCCTGTGTTATCCTGACTGTGACTTAACTATGCTTGAATTGTTTCTTCTATATGACTGCAACATGTTTTCTTTAACTTGGAGTTCTGAAATGATGCTATAATATTCCTGGAAGTTTTCATCTTGGAACCTCTTTCACAATTTCTATTTTACTTTCTGGTTTTAGAATATCAGAATAGTTTTCCTGATAATTTCTTGAAAGGTGATTTCTAGGATCTAATTTAATCATGGTTATTATGTAGACCATTAATTTTTAAATGATCTTTCCTGAATCTATTTTCCAGCTCATTTGCTTTTATAATGAGATATTTCATATTATTTCCTTTTTTTTCATTCTTTTGATTTTGTTTTATTGATCCTTGATTTCTCATAAAGTCATTAGTTTTCATTTGTTCAGTTCTAAATTTTAAAGAATCATTTTCCTCAGTGAGCTTTTGTACCTTCTTTCCCATTTGGCAATTTTGCTTTTTAAGCCTTCTCCTTGTTAAACTTTTATATTTCCTTTTGCATCACTCTCATTTCTCTTCCATTTTCCCCTCTACGTTTCTTACTTGGTTTTCAAAATCATTTTTGAGTTCTTCTATGGCCTGAGAGCAATTCTTATTTTTCTTGTGTCCTTTGGAGGTAGAAGTTTTGACTTTGTTTATCTTCCTATGAGTATGTGCTTTAATCTTCATTGTCACCATAGTAATTTTCTATGGTTAGAATCTTTTTCTGCTGTTTTCTCATTTCCCCAGACTATTGCTCAGGTTTTAACTCTTTGTTTTCAGGGTGGAGGGTGCATTATCTCAAGCATCATGTGTCTCTTCTTGGGACCTGCAAGTTTCCAGTTCTTTTAAAGGGATTATTAACCAAAATAAGTGTTTTTGAGTAACTAAAAATATTCTTTTTTATCGTGGAACTGTGTTCATCCTCATTCTACTGCGCCTGTAAATGCTAGTGTGTTAAAGCACACTTCCTTACTGCTAGTAAAGAAATCTCCTTCTCACCAGTTGTTTGGTTCCTTTATCCCTTAGTCTGTGGTGTGAGATTTCCAGAAGCTGCCACCATGTTGCAGCCATTGGTTGGCTAGTTTCCTAAGTCTTCTCACCTAGTGAGACAAATCTTTTCTGATGACCTTCCAAATCTTTCTTGGTATCTGTGTGCTCAGAGGCTCCAAGACCTATTCCTGATTTGGTGGGGCAGGGACTGTGCTGGTGTACTCTGTATCAAGGACTGCACTCCAGAGCCACCCTGTATAACAGAACTTTAGTGCTGATCTTCTAATTTGTTTTTGTCTAGGAAAATATTTTACTCTGTCTTTTTGTGGGTTCTGATGCTCTATATTTTTAAAAGACATGATTTAAAGGAATTTGCAGGGGTTAGAGGAGAGCTCAGGAGAGTCCCTGCCTTTATTTTGTCATCTTTGCTTTGGTTCTGGTAGTGGGATTTACTTACTGACATCCTCTTACTCTACCAAAAGCAGAAGAAAAATGAATGATAGATCATAGATACAGATAAATTTCTGCTTATATAGGCATGTCAATATTTATCTCATGTTTATAGTTTGTATCCATGATACACATATATCTATATGAATATATGATTATATAAATTATTTATTTATATAAAATATTTTTAAAGTATGGAGATCTTACTAATGAACATCTCTATTTGAGGTTGTACCCATATAAATGAAATAAAAGATCCAATAATCATTGAAGTATAATTTTGACATGTTTTTAAGGTACATAATAAAATCTAATGTTGGGTATATGAAGTAGTACATTATGAAATATTATATAAACATGACTTTTCAGCCTATAACTATATAAAGAAAGGAATTTGTTTGGTTATATCTGATCAGATGTAAGGACTGTATATCATGAAGGCTCCAAGGGAAGTCACAAAATGTTAAACATTATAGCAAAATATTGACTAAGTCTTGTATTCATGAACAAAAATCTAACAATTTAAAAGTTTTTGACTGATTTTGATCGTTACCATTAAGAAAGTAAATTACTTATTTAAATTGAATTAATCAATCATTAGATTTAATACATTGTACTTTTTGGACACAGATTCTGACATTCTTTGTATTTACTATATTCAACAGCTTTCTATTATAAAGCAATTTGTTAAGTATATATTCTTGACCTTACTCATGGAAACAATAGTATTATATATTCCTCTGGAATAAGGGGTTTCCTTCTGGGAAAACATAGTGTCTCTCTTGATTCTTGCTATCTATAGCTAATCTCTCAGTGCCCTACCACCCCAGAAAAAATGGATCTATCAGTAAGCTAAATGCTTGTCTGGGTGTCCAATTTATGTCCAAGGCTAGGCAGAAACATCAGAGAAAATAACCTCAGTAGTTCTGGTGCCAAGAATAGCATGTAAAACAATGAAGATCAGTTCAGTGTAAAGTTTAATAACAGGCAATGGGAGAGAGGGGAAAGGAGAAGAAAAACATGTACTAGACATATAACTCAGGCATGCAAACACAGAAAATATGACTCATGTAAACACAGTGATGTGTTGGGGAGCATTGGGAAACAAGTGCATTTAGTAGAAAGCGTGCTCCTGGCTAGAGGGGATAATGTGTTTCAAAGTATATTTCTTAGAGTGGAGCTTTTATATTATGATTCTGGATGACTTCACTGGAGTTGAATATCAGATATGAATGTCAGGTGTTGGGGCAAATATTATTTTAAATTCTTTTTGTCAAGGAGAATAACAAGCTGGTAGTAGACCAAACATAATTCGGTGGACAGAACTTTACTAACCATCAACAATATTACTGTCAGTATTTTTCCATGAGTATATTCTAAAAGTTTATAGCTTCTCTTCAGTGGAGATTGTCATGATGGCCTCAGAACCATTAGGCCTAGTCTTATAACAATGGTTTCCACACAGTTTCTAAAAAGGTGCATCCTTTCTTCAGAGGGAACTCTCATGGCAGTTTCAAGACCACTAGCCCTAATTTGATGACAGCATATCATATGTTATTTTAATTAAGTCATTTGTCCAAAAAAAATTCATGGAATAAGCATGTTATATGTCTTTGCTCCTTCTGTACCTCTCTCTCTCTCTTTCTCTCTCTGTCTCTGTGTGTGTGTGTATATATATATATATATATATATATATATATATATATATAGTAAAATCAGAGAGATTTTATGCTTTATCTGAACATTTTTGTGATGTGTATCTAAATCATTCTCTCTAGAGAGTTAGCTTCATTCTTTCTTTTTGGAATAATTATTATGTACATATTACAGTAATGCTTCAATTATGTTTTGAAACTAGTATATCTTTGGGATGTTAAGGTGATCCTATATTACTAAAGACTGTGCAAGCAGGCCTAATCAAGTAAGAAAAACTTTGAGAATGGGTAAGGAGATGAACTGAGGAAAAATCTAGCTAAGTTCAGAAGTATTTAGAACCCAAATCTGTCTTTCATCTGCAAAAAAAAAAAAAAAATTGTAGTAGTGATCTACATTCAATGGAGTTTTGGAAGGTAGTGACAGTAAAAGAGATTAACCCACTGTAATTTGATAGATACTGTTAATCCATTCCTATGTAAACTAAGGTTGGAAATTCCTTAATTAGCCTTTGTTTCTACTGTCTCATGGAAATCTGAAATGCTAATATCTTCTATTGACATGTGAGAAACTAATTTCTTGAGGACAGGTTTTATTAGGATAAAGAGAAAAGAAAAAAGTGAAAAGATTGGGATGGAGGGTCTTGGAGGAAGTTAGAAGGCAGTGAAATAGGGGAAATGAATGTTGAATCTTATAATAAAGTTTTAGTTAAATACAAATTCCATCAATGATTACCTGTTTAATTTTAAGGAAGTCATCTAACATTTCTGGAATTCAGTTTCCTAATCTGTAAAACAAGATGATTTCATTGTGTGATCCCAAAGTTTCTTTTTTTTCCCCCCTTCTTTCTTTCTTTATTTTTTGAGTAATAAAACATTTGGCTTAAAATACTGAATGTTCATCAAGAGAACTATAATGATGATGTATGTAATATTATTGATGATTGAAGGAGGAAATTACTTATTCATTAGCAGATTTTAATTGCAATTTTGGCATTATCAATGACTTAAAATTTAGCAAGTTATTTCTATTCTTCAGGCGTGTTAACTTTACTGTAAATTTTTTCATTGGATCAATTATCTGAAATCTAAAGAAATGATTCTACTTAATATAAATTTTTGTACCTAGTATATGAGTGTAATGGGAGGACTGCATGATGATTTCCCATTTATTAGAGTATTCTCTGTTTAATTCCACAAGGGAAAATCTTTTATGAAATGAGGGCTTATTGGACAAATTCCCTTTGAGTGAAATGGGAAACTGAGGACTTCTCAGAATAATGACTGTGAGAGATTGGTGTGGTTTTTGTTTGGGAATCGCTACTGCAGGAAGAGATTAATTGTGCCTTTTTAGAATATCAAAGGCAGACCAGACTTTGAATGGGAACTTATTTGCAAAAGGTCTGTGTGTGATAAGTAAGCTGGAAATGCCTTGTTCCAGAGATTGGCAGGTCCTGGGAGCCTGTTGGCTTCCTCTCTTTCTATAAAGCATGTGCTCAAATGAGAAAACTTGGCCTCATCCTCTTCCCTGGCTTGTCCCAAAGAATGACTGTCTAGAATATTGCAAGATTCTAATAAACTTCTAATTTTCACTTTGAAAGATCTCTGAGTAATGATTTTGAGTCAGGAGTTGCATTTTTATCCCACACACCTTCATCTAAAACTTGAACAATTTTCATATACCTTTAAAAATATTTTTCTGCCTTAAATTTTTGTTTCTTTCTCAAATATATCCTTGATTCTAGCTTCTAAAACTATGATGATAATAATAATATTAATTATACTGGGAATGATGGTTTTGTCTCTAAAACAGCACTAAAATCACTCAAAATTTTTGAGAACAAGATCCCTTTCTATCTATAAAATTGATTGAAGATTCCAAAGATTTTATTTATGTAAGTTATACCTAGCAATATTTACTGTTTGAAAATTAAAATATATTGGCATTATTATGAAAAGAGTTTTGATGTCATAAATTTCCTGAATTAGCCTGAAGGACCAACGAGATCAAAAATACGTAACATATAAACTAAAACAGTGGATTATTCTTCTTGATTTTATATTCTGAGACTTGATGGAGAAATTTATTTAATGGCAAAAATATTATCATCTTCCCTGTCTCAACTCCTCTACAATACATATTCACTCAAATATTTGGAATTTTCCTAATGAAGACCATTCTTCTGATTTCAGACATTTAAGTGTGCTTAAGGGCTTTGATATAAAAATACAAGAAAGTCTAATCATTTTGGGATCCTAGATGACTGAGTATAGGCAGTAACCCAGGTGAAGTGTCCCCACATTACTTTTCAAAGAACTTAAAATTACTCCTCAAATCAAAATTTGGAATGACAAAGTCAATAAAAGATCAGTGAAACATTTTTCTAACCTAACACAACTTAGGAGATCTGCAGGAGAGATCTTTGGAAAAAGATAAAGGTCAGCACAGAATGCTGTAGCATCAGTAGTGAGTGGTGGAGGTGGTTTGCACAGTGGCTTTAGCATCAGCATCTGCTGCTGCTTTAGGGCTTTCATCCTGGAGGTGGTAAAAGAATTAGACACCTGATTAGGAAGAGGTTACAGGAAACCTTGGGTACAGCTGGCACTGATTGATGACTTTTTTGGCCATATGCAGTTATGAATTGCAGCTCCAGGTTGGAGAAGAACACTAGCATTTGTGACCACAGGAGAGCAGGGATCCTTTCCTGAGTAAATAGCTGAGTATAAACTGGGAAATAAGTGACCATACTTCTCCCTAGAACACATGACCTATCATGGATTGAAAATTTACAGATCACAAAACTAGCATTGAAAACAGAAGTTTTTGCATTTAGGACAATGCTTTGCCCCTCCAAGGTGAGCAGAACCCAACTTTAACATAAAATTCAAAGTTAAGAACTAGCATAGGAAAATGAACAATGTTAAGAAAATAACTTGACCATAAAAATCTACTTTGATGGCAGGAAAGAACAAGATACAAACTCCAAAGAAGATAAGCATATGAAAACAGTTACAAAGACTCAAAGAAAAAAGTTTTAATTGGACACACCCAACAAGAATTCTTGGAAAAGTTTCAGAAAGAAACAAGAGTAATACGGGGAAATTTGGGAAAAAATAAATGAAAGTGATACAAGAAAATTATTGAAAGAAAATTAACAAATTGGTATATTAAAAACATAATTGGCCTAATTGTAAAAGAGCCACAAATATTCACTAAAGAAAATAATTCCTCAACAATTAGAGTTAGAATGTAATGATTTTTTGAGGAATCAAGTAAAAACAAATAAAATCAAAAGAGTGAAAAAAGAAGAAAATGTGAAATATCTCATTGAAAAAATTGTCCTGGAAAACAGATTAAATAAAGATAATAAAGAACGATTGGACTATCTGAAAGTCAAGATCAGAAAAAGAACTAGACCTCAAATTTTAAGAAATAATCAAGAACATCTTCTCTGATATTTTAGATCCAGAGAGTAAAATGGAACTTTAAAAAATTCACCAATCATTTCTTGAAATAGATCCCAAAACAAATATTACCAGGAATACTATAGCCAAATTACATAGCTTCCAGGTCAAGGAGAAAATATTGCAAGCAGTCAAAAAATAAACAATTCAAATACTGTGGAACCAAAGTCAAGATCACATAATACTTAGCTTATATTTTAATGAATATAAAGGCTTGAAGTATAGTATTCTGGGAGGCGAAAAAGCTAGGATTACAATTAGCAACAAATTACCCAGTAAGACTGAATATAGAAAGAGGATACATGTAACATCTAAGAACTTTATATAGAGAGGACACAAGTGTGAGTTAATTATGTTGAGATGATCTCTTAAAAAATTAAGAAGTGAGAAAGAGAAACACACTGGGCAAAGACAGAGAGGTAGAATGGGGGACATTTTCTCAAAAAAAGAAGAATTGCAAAGAAGAACTATAAAAGTGGAGGGGAAAATAGGGAACGTGGTGGCAGGCTTGAGCCTGACATTTAACAAAATTGATTCAAATATGAGAGAATACTCTCTCTCTCTCTCTCTCTCTCTCACACACACACACACACACACACACACACACACACACACACACAATCAGTTTAGTATTGAAATCTCTCCTACCCAATAGAGAAATAGAAGGGAAACTGAACAAGAGATGAAAGGAAGATGGCTTAAGGGAGGCAATGGTTATAAGCAAAATAGACTTTTGAGGAGAAGCAGGATTTAAAAAAAGAAAGAAAATGATAAATAGAAGAAAATAGAATGGAATGAAATAGTAATCCTTTACTGCGAATATAAATTTAATAAATTGCCTCATAAAATGGAAGCAGATAACAGAATGGATTAGAAATTAGAATCCTACAAGATACTATTTTTTAAAATTTTATTTTATTTGCAAAACATATGTATGAGTAATTCTTCAACATCTCTCTGGGAGTATATGGCTTCCTTCAGTGAACAATTGGAAGTGGTTTGAAACATTTCATTGTTGAAGAGAGCCATGTCCATCAAAATTGATCATCATATAGTTGCCGTATATAATGATCTCCTGGTTCTGCTCATTTCACTCAGCATCAGTTCATATAAGTCTCTCCAGGCCTCTCTGAAATCGTCCTGCTGGTCGTTTCTTATAGAATTATAATATTCCATAATATTCATATACCATAATTTATTCAGCCATTCTCCAATTGAAGGGCATCTATTCAATTTCCAGTTTCTAGCCACTACAAAAAGGGCTGCCACAAACATTCTTGCACATGAGGGGCCCTTTCCTTCCTTTATGATTTCTTTGGGATATAAGCCCAATAGAAATGCTGTTGGGTCAAAGGGTATGCACAGTTGGATAACTTTTTGAGCATAGCTCCAAATTGCTCTCCAGAATGGCTGGATCTGTTCCCAGCTCCACCAACAATGCATCAGTGTCCCAGCCTTCCCACATCCCCTCCAACATTCATCATTAACTTTTCCTGTCATTTTAGCCAATCTGACAGGTGTGTAGTGGTACCTCAGGGTTGTCTTGATTTGCATTTCTCTGATCAATAGTGATTTCGAGCACTTTTTCATATGACTACAAATAGTTTTAATTTCATCCTCTGAAAACTGTCTGCTCATATCCTTTGACCATTTATCGATTGGAGAATGGCTTGAACAATATACTATTTTTTTTTTTAAAGAATACAGTTGAAACAGAAAGATACACAGCTTTAAAATAAATGGTGGGGCAGAATCAATTAAATTTTAGCTGAAGTAAAAAAAAAGCAGGGGAGCAATCATGATCTCAAACAAAATAGAGTAAAAACAAGCCCAATTAAAAGAGGTCATTAGGAAACTCCATTCTGCCAAAAGATAGCACAGACAATAAGTAACATCAAAAAATTTTATAGCAAGTTTCTCTAATTGATAATTGAACAAAGGATGTGAGTAGAAAGTTTTCTAAAGAAAAAGTCAAAGCTGTCAATAATCATTTGAAAAAAAATGCTCTAAATTGCAATCAAATAGAAAAATACAAATTCAAACAACTCTGAAGTACCACATAACAGTATTGTGCTATAAGAAATGATAAGGAAGGTATTTTCTGAAAAAAAAAAGAATAACATTGCAGGACCTATGGAAATTGATGTAAAATGAAGTGAGAACAACTCAGATGTTCAATAATAACAGTGTTGTTATAATCAACTGTGAAAGACTTGCTAACTGAACGATTCAATAAGTTATCAATCTTAAGACACATAGCTGATGAACTTTGAGAGAAAATTGAAGTATAATTTTGTCACTTATTTTGTGATATGACTAACATGAAAATAGGTTTTGCATGATTTCACAAGGACAACTAATATCCTTTTGCTTACTTTCTCAGGGGTTTAAGGGAGGAAGGTGGGAGAGGAGGAAGTGAATTTGAAACTTAATTTAAAAAGAAAACAATGTTAAAATAATTTAAAGTGTAACCATTTTGCTCTTTTTTTCTATAGATGTTGTCACGAATGAAAGCTCTTGGAATGTAAGCAAGTTATGAGGAAATTCAAGTTCCCCTTGCTTTTCAATATTTCCAAAGTATTTTTAGGAATCAGTGTCAAGTTAGCACTATTTTCCCAGATAAGACTGATTTATCAGGACTCAAAAGTGATGACAGAAGATTTTGTTTGATTGTTGTTGTCAAAGCTTGATTTAAACCTTATTTCCTTTTTCCAATCAGAAGTGCCTCTCCTATTTAGAACCTTCTAAAAATAATGGAGAGATAGATGGTATTTAATATTGTGGCATAGAAAATAAAGCTCTAGACTTGAAGTCAGGAAGAACTAAATTGAAATTATCCTTTAGAAACATGTGGCATAGAAAATAAAGCTCTAGACTTGAAGTCAAGAAGACGTGAATTGAAATCCTTCTTTAGAAACTTATAATTTTATCCCAGACAAGTCACTTAATCTCATTCAGCTTCAGTGTCATAATCTTTAAGAAGATAATGAAAGGATTTAACTTATGTAAATGTTTTGAGGATCAAATTTGATAATAAAATATTTGTAAGTTTTCAAATGATGTTATACTTACATATGTATATGTGTGTTCTTATATAATTTCAGTATAATATGTGCTTATAGTGATGGTTAACTGAGAAAATGTTTTAGTTGTAAAATAATCTGGGGAAATTTGCTATTGATATAAAATAGGATGGGAGAAAAAAAGAACAAAAATGATATCCATAATGACAAGATGAACTATTCTTGGCAAATCACAGGTACTTAATAAATGCATGACAAATTAATGAGCATTTCTAAGCCAAATAAATGTGCCAATACTTTTTCTGGCTGAAGTACATGCTTAACTATTAGCTCTCCTGAGATAGTTTACAAAATAAGGTATTCTATGCCAACCACTACAACTTTTACTTTGAGATAGTCTCAAATCATCCCGTTAATAATGTTCTGCCTGGTTCACTGACCTATAGTGTGTTGTTTTCATCCACCTTTATCTCTAGTTCTATCTTTATTAATCTATTATGTTCCTGACAATATTCCAAAGATCAATGATAATAACACACCAATTATTCACATATATTTTTCAAGACCCTGAAATGTAATTTATCTGATCATGGTGAATTTAATCCACTAAGGGCAGCAAAATTCTCTTTCATTATTTCTTCCCTTATTTTTGGTCTCCGTTTTTTCCATTCCAAAAATGATCATTTTACTCCATCAATTTCAGTTTAAATATAATTATCCTAGACAAAGAAACAGAAATAAAAATTAAATTATTTGCAGGTTTTCCTCCCATCATTATTCTCATCCTATCTCTCATATACAAGAATATTAAGCATTCTTTCATCCTTTTCTTTTTACCCCAATAAAACTAAGAAAATTAATTGGAAATTTTTATTTGTATTAATTATAAATATCTGCTCATTTTGAAATTTGGTTATTCTCACATTATTTGTATATGCTGCTATCATATTTTGTAGCTGCCTTAGCAGAACCAAAGATATTATATAGACTTATATCAAAACATTTCCCTAGATACTGATCCCCTCACTCTTTTTTCCAGTGATGAGGAGATTCCAGTTCTGGATTCTGAAAGTTTATTCATATCTCTTCAGACAACTTAGCAGCAGCCCTTAAGAAGCAAAATCCTTGCTAGGGGCTACAACCTGTAAACAATGCAGCATCAAAAGGCTGCATTGCCAATGTGAGGGAAAATAATTGCAAACTGCCTGTGGTGGGGCAGAGACTGAGGGACAGAGGGAGTGAGTGCAACAGCTTACTAACATAGGATACCATATGTGAGGGTAAGGGTGAAGAAAGGGTTATATAGCACTTCAACAAGCATGAAGAAAAGAGCATAGTAATCATCTGAGAACAATTCTGACCATGCAATAATAAACTGGGACAAAACTGAGATTAGTGAACCATGAATTTCTCAATGTAGGAGTCAGCTGAAATGCTCTGAAATCCAGCCCACAGGAAAACCACAACCAAAAGGGAGAGAGTCAGGAATTAAGTGATAAGGAAAAATAAGGTAGAGGGGAGACTGAAAGCATTAAAGATCTCAGGAAGAATAAAGCTCAAAAGCCTTGAATATAAATGAATAAATTTACACAGCAAAAGTAACAACAAAAGGAAATAAAGCCTCTAGATCTAATAAACAAATTAAGGTATTGATGAATAAATATGACCAGAAAGAAAAAAAATGAAAATAATCCAACTCTTGATGTGATAGAGAGCCTCATAGATTTAGAGCAGAACACAGCATCATTACATACTATTCCTGAGTAATTTAAAGAAAAATGAAGATTATAAAAATATAATTTATGGCCTATGCAGCAAAAATAAAGAAAAGAATAGAGAAAAAAAATCAGTCTGTAATGACAATCACATACACACACACACACACACACACACACACACACACACACAAAAGAACAGCTTGGATGCCAGTAGCATGGAGGGATAGGGGGTTATGGTCAGCATACAAAAAGTCATCTTTACCAAAGAAAAATACTTTTTATTCAACTTTTTATTCAATGTCCCTAGCATCATAGGACACTACCAGTTCCCTGGTTAAAGAATTAGCAATGTCCTTCTGAGCCTTAAAAAATATAAACAAATGCTAAGAAAGGAATCATCCTTGTTAGTCAAAAAGAAATTCGCTATAGGGGAAAATCAACTCCTAAAAGGAAATCAGTTTTTTGCCTCCCTCTCACCCTCATCTTTTTTCTTCTTTCAGAATAATGCAGGAGGGAGAGAATTTTCCTTTTCTTTCTTCCTTTCTTTCACTCCCAGTGACAATTATGTTATATAGAGGAGCATCTTGCACAGGAAAATATGTTATTTCCAACAGAAAGTTGTCTAAGAAAGTCATGTTGTGAAGCCAAAATGAGCTATGAAAAGGAATAGGTCTGGAGATTCCAATGAAACACGAAGTATCATGTCCTTCATATGTGCTAGCCCTAGGACACCACAAGAAATAAAATATATATCAAGTACTTTTAAGCAAAGGAAATAGTAAGCTAGACAGTATCTGTGCACATAAGTAGATATAAGCATATTTGCGTGTATGTTCATGTCTGTGTGTATGTATTTCAGTAAACCTATGATAAATAGACATTTGAAGTTGCATCCTTTAGATAATTTTGATATAAAAACATAAACAAAAGTTAATGAGTAGTGATGGTAATGGCATATATTCAATTGCTTTTTAGAATCTGATGATACTAAATGTCTTGGTTGTTGAATCATTTCAGTCATCTCTGACACTTCATGACCCTATTTAGAGTTTTCTTGCCAAAAATACTAGAGTAGTTTTCCATTTTCTTTTCCAACTCATTGTACAGTTGAGGAACTGAAGTAAATAGGGTTAAGTGAAATGGCTTGCCCACTGTCACAATGGCTACTAATTAGTTTAACACTAAAATAAAATTCCTGATGTCAATAATGTAAGTATAAAATCATGATGAAAAAGTTGTAGGAAATAATTAAAGTTCAAGATGTCTGCTGAAATTAGGACACAGTGATGAAAAAACCTCAGCAACAGGTCTTGAAGCATTTTCTGAGGAGCTACATTTCTGATGGTGGATTCTGGGAAAGTGGCAATACATAAATACTGCTGCTGAAAATAACAGGAGCTTAGTTCTGCTACTGAGTATGGATGTGCAAAAGTAAACTAATGAGAACATCTTGTATTAAATCATTTGACAAGCTAGATTCTATTTGTCATAAATATGCAAATTAATATACATTTCATATGCTAAAAAGACTCATCTCCAGATTGAATACATCACAATTCTCTATGGGTAATAAATGGCAGCATAATGTCAAAGAGGAATCACTGGACCTACATTTAAGGTACCTGAATTATTATCTTATTTCTGTTACTAATTTGCTATGTTCTCCAAATAAAATACTGATTCTTTCTGTTTTTCAGAAAATGAAAGGGTTTGGACCAGGAGATCTTAAAAGTCTTATCCATTTCTCAGTTGTTAAGCAAAAACTTTAGGCACTGAATAAAGAAGGCAGACATAGTTATTGCATTCTTGTAACTAGTTAGGAGGACTGACCTATTGAAATTATATTCATTGGACTGGGTTATAGTTGAATTATATATAAATCCTTTGTTCTCAAAGAGGAATAATGACCATGGGTGTGATGTCTTAACTTGCATATGAATTGGATTTATGTTAGGCAGAATTGAATAAAATCATCAGACACATTGTCCCCTCAAGTGTCATCAAAGTCTAATGGCAAGAGAAAAAGTTATGATGACTGGTGATGACCTGAGTTGTACCAAGTGACCTTGACCTTTCTAAATTAGGGTCTTTCTGAGAACTCTTTTCTCTTCTGATATATGTTACAAGCCCACTCCAAATTTTGAGATGATTTTCATGAGATGCTTTGGCTAACTAATTTGATCACCTGATAACCTACCTATTGATGTCAATCATATGGGCCTGATAATGGGCTATACAAAGTTTGTCTAAGGTTAGTTTTAGTTAAATTCAGAGAAACTTATCACTGTAAGACTGAAATCATTTATCTATGCCAATGAAGGAGTAGAAGATCTATTTCACTTCATGTCTGCATGTATACACACAAATATACATGAATGTGGAGATGTGAATATCTGAATTTGTGTGTGAAAATATAAATTTTTAAAGTGTATAAAAGGACTCTATGACTGTAATTCTTGGAGCTAAATCATGCCCTTATTTATTGAGGGAACGTGAATCCCACAAAATTCTTCTAATATAGCAATATTATCCAGTGAAAACTAATTATATTTTCAATATGCTGAGATTAAACAGTCGGGGGGAGTTTCAAGAGTCAAGCCTTTGCAAAGAGTGGGATAGTAAATACATTGGCAGATGCATCAGGAATAGCCAGAGAGAATTAACATTATAGGGCAGTGACTGCAGCAGTTATAACAGGGACCCTCATTGTGTAGAAGGGTTGACAAAGCACACTATATTGAAACAATACCCTTTAGTTTTGGTTATGAATCTGTATTCTGACATTTCCTGAAGGCTTAAATGGATAGATATAATTTTTCTGAGAAATAGTATGGCACAAAAAAAAACACACAAAGTAGAAAGCCATTAATGAACTATTTCATACTGAGTTTGGATAATTGGTCTGTCAACTAAATAGTCTCAAAGAATGGTCAGGGTCTAACAAAGTTAATACATTAAAACTGTTTGTTGTTCACTGGGGAGTTAGTTAAATGCCATGATAAGCGAAAGAAAAAGAGTGATAGATAATCAGCCATGTAGATCCTGAATTAAAGATCCTTTGTATCAGATTAAAAGAAACTTTTGGAATAAGATGATGGTTCAGAAATAGAGAATCTGATGGCTGGTAAATGCATGATTGTCAGGGAATTCAAATGGATCTGTCATATAAAGAGGGCTTTTCTTCAAAAAGTAGGTGGAAGAAAACTTGAAAGAAAATGTCACTCCTGCTGCCTAATATTTCAAATTTGGAGGTCATTAGAAGAACATAGGACATTCATAAAGATTTGGTCTACCACAATCTCAGGACCATTGCAAAGCAATAAGATAATATATGATAAAAGTGAGCTTGGGTCCACAAGCCAAGAGATTTATGGGAAAATTGCCATATTTATTTGATGAGTGAGAAATGTATGATGTTTAAGGGAGATTGAATGAAATATTAACATATACAAACAGATGACATTCATTGTTTAACTTCTTTGAAGATATATTTACTATGAAACTATAATATATGCAATGTATGTTGTGTGTAAAGTACCCATTGGGTAATGCAATATGTAACTGTAATTTTGTTATAGCACAATGTGTTATTATACATACTAACATACAACAGAATATATTTCTTATTATATATATGTGTATATAGTTTTAGATATGAGGGTTTTTATTCATGTAAATATTCTTATAGAGATATGACTATATATTGAGTATTTTATGTTTATTCTGCTTGTTACAAATGCTCATGATTCCTGAATGCCATTATGATCTAAATATGTTCATTGTTATTGAACTTTGTTATATTTTAACTTTTAATTTTAGCATAGTATTAATCACATATACATATAAAATAAATGTTTGTGTATCTTTTATAATATTCTTGAAATACATACATGCATGTATATGTACATGTATATTTTGCATATACATGTACATATATACCCATACCTATGCATATACACATATATGTACACATGCACACGGTACACATGAGCTTCCTGAGGACAGATTTTTAAAAAGGTCTTCACATTCTGACAGCTCAGCACAGTTCCTAGAAAATAGCAAACCCACTATAAATTAACTGCTTGTCTACATGACAGGCAAATGTAACTTCAACAAATGACTTCAATTAATACAGAGTATTTATCCAAACAACTAGCACCTGCAGTATTCAGAACATTGTAAAAGTCAGGAGACATGCAAAGTTTATAAAATATATGACCTATATTCACAAAGTGTATAGTCTCACACAGGAATAACAGCCAACATAAATATTTCTAATAAATAATATTACATCATGAATGAGTTTGAGGACTACAAAATAAAATTTAACCCTGATCAACTGGGAAAGAATTTTCCGAAGAGTTGGCACTTAAAATGGAATTTTTAAAATTATGTCACAATTCAGTAGTTGAAGAGAAATCAAGAAGACATTCTACTATTTTGGAATAGCCTAAGCAATGAGAAAGAAGTGGGAAATTTCAATGTATGATTATAATTCACAATAACACAGTTATGCACTTTGGACAGAAAGTTCAAAGAAGGAACTAATTAATATATGGTTGGAGATGTAAGATAGTAGTTACATTTGAAAAACCTTGAATATCAAGAGTTTGAAAGTCATTAAACATTGTGAATCTCAAAGTGACATGAACAAAAAGATTATTATGACAGGAAAGGAAGAGATAGAGATGGTAATGATAGGACCTTGTAATTAGCTTAACATGAGGATTAAAAGAATAGTCAAAGGTATCTAATATGGGAAACTGAATCAATAATGGTGACTTTAAAGACTGAAATAATAAAATTAGATGATACAATGAATTTTAAAAGATGGATAACAAAGAACTAATTTTGGTAGATACTGAGTTTCCTACAACAGTGAAGTTAAATCAAAAATATAAGAGGCAGAATTTGAATTCACATTTCTCATTGCCACATCTGGAATTCTTTTCAGTAACTGAAGCTGTGACCCACAACATGATCTCTAAGGTTTCAACCAGCTCTATAAATTCCTTGTTACTATGAATCTTTCCTTAAATATTTCAACTAGCATCAATATCTCCTTTCTTTTGAATCTTAAAGCACTACCCAATTAAACATTTAGTTATACATTGTCCTATATTCTTTTCTGAATTGTTTATAAGTTTTATGTATCATCTTTTGCTTTTTCAACTAGGTTGCAAGCTTTCTGAAGATAGGGATTAAGTCTTCTATTTCTCATTATTCCTGGAAGTACAAGGTTAGGCATATAGAAAATATTTAATAATTGATTCATAGAGAGGGTAAAGAAACAAATGAATGGATAGTAGGTGCTCAACAAGTTTTTGCCCTATTTGCTTCAGAGTGTTATTAAGATAATGATGATGAACTATGCAAAAATTTTGTTCCCTTTAAAAAATTCCTATGATTCTTAGTTGTGAATTCTTAGTAAGGACCTTTCTGTACCAACAGAAACTAGCCATTTTATGTGACTTAAGATCTTCGAAAGCTGGCTAGAAGTACTGAAAAGCTTATGTAGATTCTGGCAGCCAGTATATGTCTGGACAGAACTTCCAGATTCATAGACAAGGAGAGGTCTTTGAAATTTTACTTTTATTAAACTTAAAGCTCAATATTCATATTAACTATTATTATCATAACTGCTTAGCTCCTGTACTTTGTATTTAATAAACATACTATAAGTCAATGAGTGGTTTCTGAAGATCAGAAATCAAAATTCATTTTGACCAAGATATACAATATGTATATTAAAATCAAATTCATATAGATGGATGTAGACATAGACATAGATAAGATGATAAGAATGTAGATGGAATAGGTATGGACATATAATTATAGAGATTCATATAAAAAAGATAGAGATTGATAGAGATTTAGAGATAGATAACTATAAATTGACAGAACCCTGGACATTAACTCTGAAGACACATCGATCTTAGTTTCACCATTTACTGATTATGTATCTTTGTGCAAAGTATTAGAACTTATTGACTCAGTTTCCTTATTTTCAAAATATAATGATAGCACTTATTTCCTGAAATTGTTGTGAGGGTTAAATTAGATAACACATCTAAAACACATAAAGTACTCTCTGTGTAGGCACTATTATAATTTGTAAGAAGCAATAATTTCCTCAGCCTAGAACCTCAAAGGATCTTGAAGATTAATGTGTTTGAGTTAGTGGCCTAGAAATGACTGAGAAGGATTAATTATAGATGTATATAAATATGATTCTTTAAATGTGTCCTGCTGAAAATTATTAATGTTCAGCAGAAAAATTAGTGAACTAAAACTCTTCGAGTCCCCTGAGCATCAAGAGGTTTTATACTGTATTTTAATTTAAGCATGTGCGAGCACACACACACACACACACACACACACACGATACTGAGGTTTTTTTTTTTAATCATAATACCTTTTAAATGGAAAACAGGCTTGTTTTCAACATTTCAACCTATATATTACTATTGAAATATCATTAATGAAAATTGTTCTACTTTTATTTTTAGAATATTTCAAAAACTTTTTAACATTGTAAAAGAAAAAAAACAAATTTAGAAAACAAAAATTATAATGGAAAGTTGTAATTTATATGGAACTTAGGAAGAAGGGAAGAGATCTCAAAAACCTGTAAATTGTTATATGAAACATTATCTAAACAAAAGAACATTTTCATATAAATAATACATATCTATATATCTATATATCTATATAGATACATACATGTAAACTCTCTCAAGACCAAATATTCTTTTGAAAAAAACAAGATGAAAACCACAAAAGTATCAGTTTCAAGTATGGATCTCAAAACTTAGTTCTCATAAGTGTTACATCTGAGTGACTTTAGTGATTTGTCTGTTATGTATGGGTAATGGGTAATTATCATGAAATTTAAAAAAAAAGAAAACTTTTATGAAACAAGCTTTCAACGAGTGAATTTTAATTTCACTTCCATTCAATAACTGTGCTGCTTTCTTCTTCCCTTTCTCAGACATGAGTATCATATGTTTAATGGATAATACAGTGCTGACAAAATTATTAATTGATGGACTTATTAATAGAAATTTGAAGAATAATATTTTATGGAACTCCCTTAAAATCTAGTGGGAAACGTACTTTACAACATAGTAATTCCAGCAAGTATCCTATTAAAAAAAACAAAAGCAAATCTTACCAAATTCTAAATATGTCTGTACAACATAGGGTCGTAGATTTAAAGTTGAAAAATGTCTTAGAAATCATGTAGTCTGATCACTCCCTTTTACAAGTGAGGCAATTGAGGCTCAGAAATTTAATTGATATCCCAGGGCACATAGGTCATAAGTAGTAGAAATTTAGCATCATAATTGAAATCACAGTGACTGAGTTTTTCAGCAACTTTATTGGTCTAATCAATGCTGTGGTCAATGAGGGTCTTTACTGGGCACTTTAGCAGCAAGGTATACTTTTTATCCAAAGCTTTTGTTATTTACCTAGTGGCCCATTAATAGTGAAGTGCTTACTCAGGATGAATGAAAAATCTTAACTGCTGAAAATATCCATTCAACTAAAATCACTTCTGAAAATGCCTAAGTACTACAATTTTAATTCCTCTGACAAAACAGACTTTAAAAGTAAAAGTAACAAACCCTGGAAGCAATCATTTTAGCCCTCTTCTATTCTAGCTAATTGAGCCAAATGACCCAGTTACTGAGTTTTCCAACAGGTTTTAAAGCACAAAGCTGGCTTATCTGTTGAGAGCAGTATAAAAAGCCTTTGGTATAGACATTTGTCTATGCAGCATAGGGCCCTTCCTGGGCCCCACCCTTGGGAAAAGAAACAGCAGAACAAAGGGTCTGTTTCTTGAATACCAGATTGTCTGCTTTACCTGCTTTTATAAGGGATCTAGAGGCAGTGCCCTTTCCATTCTTGTCTGCTGAATTTGTTTAGTTAGAGGTCCAACTGAATCTTAATTCCTACACTGGCATAACAAGGGCTTCTTACACTAGTTTATATCTGAATATATTTGATAGTCTGGTAAACTCAATGACCTCAGAATATTTTTAAAATTCACAAAACAAGTTACATAGAATTATGAAGGGAATAAATTATGCTAAATTAATTATACATATATATGTATGATACTCATATTTACAAAATGTTACATATGCATAAGTATGAATATTTATTATTTATACATATATATATAGTGTATACACATGCATGGGTTTTGTATATACTATGTCTACCTAATTTGTGTGTGTGTGTGTGTGTGTGTGTGTGTGTGTGTGTGTGTGTAGTCAAACAAACCAGAACTGACTTCTAACCTCTTGTTGCCTAAAGTAGAATAAAGCAGGCTAAAGATAGGACAGTTAGGACACAAATAGAAGTTTAATTTCAGAGTGAGGAAAATAAGTTTGCAAACCAAAGTCTTCCTGAGTATGATAGGGTAGGGTATTTAACATTGAAAACCACAGAAGTCAGGACATAACACAATCATTCTGAGGTCTCAGATAAGCAATTCCCATAGTAGACCTATCTATGTAAGCATCTTTGGGACAATATGGGTGGTCTTGGGTCCTGTGGAAAGAGTACCCAAGTTATTAGAATCATTGAGCCTTGAGATTGTCTCAAATCATAGGAGTCATTGAGCTTTGTGATCAGAGTTAGTATGGCGGGAACAGGAGTGCAGACTCTAGTTCAGTTCACTTAGAAGTTAGTAGAAACAGGGATTGTTAGAATGTCAGATGTTGATTGATCAATTTCTGCTGCAGCATATTGGCTGCTTTTGGCTTTCAGGTCCCTGGGAAATACAGAGAAGCTCCAACAAATCTAATTACTGATTGATCATAAATCCATCGGAGAATACCTGAAATATATTTTGCCAGAGGGTGAGATCATATAAAGGGTGAGTGCAAAGTTTTGTTGTTATGCTAAGATCAGGGCACAGCCTGCTTGCTGTACCTTGGCTCTGGAAAACAATGTCTCCAAATATCTTCACAGTGTATGAAAATTAATAGCCTCAACTTTCAAAAATATCAATGATTATTTTTATTTCATTATTTATTTATTTATTTTCTAGTAAATTTATCTATTTTTAACATATTTTATGAATCATGCTGGGAGAGGAAAATCAGAGTAAAAGGGGAAAACCATAGGAGAGATTAAAAAAATAGAAAAAAGAAGGGAACATTGCATATGTTGATTTATATTTGGTCTCCTTAGTTCTTTTTTTTTTTTTTTTATTTTTTGGGTGAAAATGGCATTTTTTGTCCAAAGTCTATTAGGATTACTTTGGAGATTATTTTTATTTGCAACACAGGAAATAGGACTAACTCTCCTTCCCTAGCTACTCACCAAAGCCTTTAAATATATTAGACATCTTTTCAGGGTAATGTCAGTTCATTTTTAGTGATTTTAGAAGCAATGAGGGAGGAGCAGAGAGTAGGGGCAGGAAAGAGAACAAAAAGGTCACAGCTTAAAAAACTAATTGGAAAGCCAACTTTTCTAATGTTTTGCTGCTCTTGTTCACCATAATCCTCATCAATTTAGGGATTTTCTATTCATATTAAGGCATCTTCATTAGCTATCTAAACTTAAAGACTTTGTTATCTACATCATCACATGCTCAGAAGTAAACTTCCAGTCAATTAAGAAGTATTAATAAGAAATTAACAATTACCTACTATATGCCAGGCAGTATCTTAAGCACTAAAGGTATAAAGACAAAATAAAATGTGGCATGATCTCCATAAACTTTCATTCTGATGGAAAAGACAACATATATAACCTTGTATTTCTTTGTTTAGATTGTTTATTAATACATGATTTACAGAAAAACCTTGATGTTCCATCAGTCTATTCAATTAATGAGTTGTTCAAAATTAGACTCATTTCCACTACTGACGTCTTCTAACTTTCACTATGTCTCTCTGTGGCCCTACCATACAATTTATCTTTGAAAATTTGTTTGACATTTAATTCTGCCCTCTGATTCATTTCATTTAAATCTGTTATTAACTTTCATTGCTTTCAATTCTGAAATACCTTTCAGATCTGTCCCCATTCCTATAGCTTCCAATCTACAACGTCTAATGTCCTTGTTGTCACTCACAGGTTCTAATGCAATAGTTACCTAAGAAATTTTATATTTACACTTTTTCTCTTCAAAACATTCTTCATGAAATAGAACAAGCTATTAATCAACTCCCTAAGAAAAAATCTCCAGGGCCAGATGGATTTACATGTGAATTTTAGCAAACATTCAAAGAACAATTAATCCCAATACTATATAAACTATTTGAAAAAATAGGGAAAGAAGGTGTACTACCAAATTCCTTCTATGACACAGATATGGTGCTGATAGCTAAACCAGGTAGGGAGAAAACTGAGAAAGAAAACTATAGACACATTCCCCTAATGAATATTGATGCAAAAATTTTAAATAAGATTTTAGCAACAAGATTACATAAGTCATCCCCAGGATAATACACCATGACCAAGTAGGATTTATACCAGGAATGCAGGGCTGGTTCAATATTAGGAAAACTATTAGCATAATCAATTATATTAATAACCAAATTAATAAAAAACATATGATTATCTCAATAGATGCAGAAAAAGCCTTTGATAAAATCCAACACCCATTCCTATTAAAAACACTGGAGAGTATAGGAATAAATGGGCTTTTCCTTAAAATGATTAGTAGTATCTACTTAAAACCTTCAGCAAGCATCATATGTAATGGAGTCAAACGAGAATCATTCCCAATAAGATCAGGAGTGAAACAAGGCTGCCCACTGTCACCATTACTATTTAATATTGTCTTAGAAATGTTAGCTTTAGCAGTAAGAGAAGAAAAAGAGATTAAAGGAATTAGAGTAGGTAATGAGGAAACCAAATTATCACTCTTTGCAGATGACATGATGATATACGTAGAGAACCCTAAAGACTCAAGTAAAAAACTACTAGAAACAATTCACAACTTTAGCAAAGTTGCAGGACACAAAATAAATCCACATAAATCATCAGCATTTTTATATATTACCAATAAAGTTCAGCAGCAAAAGATACAAAAAGAAATTCCATTCAAAATAACTATTGATAGTATAAAATATTTGGGAATTTATCTGCCAAGGGAAAGTCAGAAACTATATGAACTAAACTACAAAACACTTTCCACACAAATAAAATCAGACCTAGTCAATTGGAAAAACTTAAAATGCTCATGGGTAGGCCAAGCTAATATAATAAAAATGACAATACTAGCCAAACTAATTTACTTATTTAGTGCCATACCAATCAAACTCCCAAGAAATTATCTTATAGATCTAAAAAAAATAATAGCAAAGTTCATTTGGAAGAACAAAAGGTCAGGGATTTCAAGGGGATTAATGAAAAAAAAGGCTGACGATGGTGGACTTGCTGTACCAGATCTAAAACTACGTTACAAAGCAGCAGTCATCAAAACCATTTTGTACTGGCTAAGAAATAGAGTAGTCGATCAGTGGAATAGGATAGAATCACAAGACAAAACAGGCAATAACTATAGCAATTTAGTCTTTGATAAACCCAAAGATCCCAGCTTTTGGGATAAGTACTCACTATTTGACAAAAACTGCTGGGAAAACTGGAAACTAGTGTGGAAGAAATTAGGGCTTGACCCACATCTAACACCACATACCAAGATAAGATCTAAATGGGTTCATGATCTGGATATAAAGAGTGATACTATAAGTAAGTTAGAGGAACATAATATAGCTTACCTCTCATACCTATGGAGATGGAATAAATTATATCCAAAGAAGAACTGGAACTCTTAATTGAATACAAGATAGATAACTTTGACTATATTAAGTTAAAAAAGTTTTTGTACAAACAAAATCAATGCAGACAAGATTAGGAGGGAAGCAATAAATTGGGAAATCATCTTTACATTTAAGGGTTCTGATAAAGGTCTCATCTCTAAAATATAGAGAGAATTGTCTCATATTTATAAAAATTCAAGCCATTTTCCAATCGATAAATGGTCAAAGGATATGAACAGACAATTTTCAGAGGATGAAATTAAAACTATTTATAGTCATATGAAAAGGTGCTCCAAATCACTATTGATCAGAGAAATGCAAATCAAGACAACCCTAAGGTACCACTACACACCTGTCAGTTTGGCTAAAATGACAGGAGAAGTTAATGATGAATGTTGAAGGGACATGGGAGGGCTGGGACACTGATGCATTGTTGGTGTAGCTGTGAACGAATACAGCCATTCTGGAGAGCAATTTGGAGCTATGCTCAAAAAGTTATCAAACTGTGCATACCCTTTGACTCAGCAGTATTTCTATTGGGCTTATATCCCAAAGAAATCATAAAGGAAGGAAAGGGCCCCACATGTGCAAAAATGTTTGTGGCAGCCTTTTTTGTAGTGGCTAGAAACTGGAAATTGAATAGATGCCCTTCAATTGGAGAATGGCTGAATAAATTATGATATATGAATATTATGGAATATTATTGTTCTGTAAGAAATGACAAGCAAGACGATTTCAGAGAGGCCTGGAGAGACTTGCATGAACTGATGCTGAGTGAAATGAGCAGAACCAGGAGATCATTATACACGGCAACAACAGTACTATATGACGATCAATTCTGATGGACATGGCTCTCTTCAACAATGAAATGTTTCAAACCACCTCCAATTGTTCACTGAAGAAAGCCATATACACCCAGAGAGAGGGATGTGAAATGTGGACCACAACATAACATTCTCATAGTCCTTGATTGATGTTTGCTTACATTGTGTTTCCTTTATCTGATATATCTTTTGTGTAGATAAGATTTTTCTTGCACAACAATGATAAGTTTGGAAATATGTATACATATATTCGATTTGCCAATATTTTAACATAATTAACATGTAGTGGATACCCTGCCATCTAGGGGAGGGGTGGGGAGTTGGGGGGAAAATTTGTAACAGAAAGCTATGTAAGGGTTAATGTTGAAGAACTACCCACACATATGTTATGCAAATAAAATAAAAAAAATTAAAAATTAAAAAAAGAAAGTGTAAAAAATATTTAAAAAAATTAAAAAAAAACATTCTTCATTCCACTATCAAAATAATTTTTTGTTCAAGTTTAGTTGAATGGTGAGCAATGACTGTCATATTACTGAGAATGTGCCACTTCCACCGAAGATTCAAGTAATATTATAAACATTAATCCTTCAGAGATCTAGAGTTTCACTGGTGTTGAGAATTCTCTGCACTGACACAGATCACAACAGACTTAAGAGATAATCTTCAAGATTGTTTTGGCTGATAAATCCACTCCCTGTAGCCAGTGCATAATGAACTTCATAATGCTAATCCTAAAATGACAGTGGTACAACTCATTACTGGTTCAATATTTGAAATCTTTCAATTTTGTTAACATCTTCTAGAGAGTGTGCTCCTTTGGTAGAGCTTTCAAAATTTCATGATTCTCTTCACTGAAAAGATTATTTGTAGGTCATACCTCACCCCATTAAGCTTTGTGTAGTTTACCTCTCCTCACATGACTAAGAGTGGTATTCTACTAAATACTTGGAAGAACTATTTTCATCTTAAATCTATTTTAGATAATTACCAGGAAAGAGGTTGTAACTTTAGTCTATATTTCTTTTTCAAAATTCAAGTGGAAGCTCTCTATGGAAGTCTTTTTGATGTTGCATTTTAGCTTGGATGTTATTCTGGATATCTCACAGGTCATTTTAGCCAAAGTATTTGAATGTGAACAATTGCAGTTTTCTTACAAGATGCATAATGATTGATGAGGATAATAATGATGAAAATTCCTATTAATCAGTCATAGCTTCCCAGCTATTAGCATATTAGTATCCTAATTAACCCATGTTCAAAGCCCATCGATTTCTTAATTCCTCAAATCATCCTATCACCTTGATGGATGTCTGGCCTTAAGTGTTCTGCTGGTCATTTGATAATTATTGCCCTTCTCTAAACAAACCAATAAACAAAAAACAAAGCAAACAAACAAAATCAACTCTAGATTTTTTTTTAAAGCATACAGCTTAACTGTAATGTTAACTGATAACTTAAGGGGCTAGGAAAAGGATATACTCCAAGAATATTGTGCTAGAGGGATTACTGCTTTTGTACGTCTGTGAGATTCATCTCCCCACTGCTCTTCTGATATATACTTTTATCAAAACATCAAAACAAATTTTATATATATATATATATATATTTATAATTGCCTCTAAATGTATATGTACAATTTGTTTTAGCAATCTAAGAAGATAATTGTTTTGCTCCCAGTGAACACTTCTTGGCTTTGGGGACCTAACAGGAGAACTATTCCAGTCAGTATAGACAATTTGGCAAAGAAGAAGCCACAAAGGAAGGGATACATCTGTACTCTTGGAACATAATACAGAAATCTACCTCTGAACTCATGAAATGATCCTGGAAAGTGCAGAACCTATCATGCAAACACCATGCCCCAGAACCACACCAACACCTCAGTGTTAAGCCTGTATGATATGGCAGAATTGTCATGTCAATGTCACGTTCTTGTTATGGCAATATAATGCCAAATACCATGTTTATGCCTTCACAATTTAACACAGCATCACATGCAATGATGATAAGTGACATTGGGGTTTAATTAGCATGAAATCTGACATAATTGTTTGTATGACATATGACATGAAATTAGTGTGACATTGATCTATCGGCTTAGCATTGATGTAATACATTCATAACATTGGTGTTGTGTTTTGTACTTTGTGGTATATGATCTGCATGTCATTAGCATGATTACATTGGCATGCAACTAGAATGGTATTGACATGGTGTTTGTATGAAATTTAATGTAAAATTGGTATGGCATCAGCGAGATACTTAATATTGTGAGAAATTGATATGGCATTAGTGTACTATTGGAAAATAATGACATTTGCATGACATGGCATGATGTTTCATATTTTTGTGATATTTATGTAATACTGGTCTAATATTAGCATGATATTTCCATTGCATTGGATTATACTTACATCACAGTGTTTTGTATTTGGCATGACATTGGTATTGTATTTTTTATGATTGGCATGGCAACATCCTGCACTAAACATGACATCAGTATGTTTGTATGCAATTGGAGTAATGTTTTGTGATTTTTATTTAATATTCAATACTAAAATTATATTGCTATGATATTTGTGTTAAATTTCCATTTCATATAGCATTATGTTTGTGTGATATTTGCATAATATTTTATATTGACAAAAATTGGTATGACATGAATGCAATGTTTTCTATTGATACAGAATCAGTGCGATGTTTAATATGTGGTTATCATGAATTGGTGTGATAGAAGTGTCACTGACATGACATTTGTGTGATATTGACAAGAAACTGGAGTGACAAAATCAATCTACTTTCTGTTAAAGTATACTTGGTCCTAGAGAACACATAATGAAATAGAGTTCACTCTTCTCAGTAGAGGGATGGATTAGGAATGCACAACATTATATATGGTTTCATAAGTGACCACTGTATTGGTTGTATGTAAAAAAATAAGTAAAAATACGTCAATAAAAATACCCTTAAAATAAGTAAAATGTAGAAGGTGGACTTGATGGCCTTTTAAAGTTCTAGCTCTAAAATTCTAATACTAACTCAGAGGAGAAGCCACAATTCCTGTGTATTCACTGAGGCTTAAGGGTTCCAAGTTGGTTGGTTGGTTGTTCTTCATTTTGGAAGAGGACCAAAATGATATCATTGTTGGAGTCAAGGTATAGTGTGTACAATTATGGTTAAGCAGATCAACATGAACTTACAAAGCTCCAACATAAATCAGGGACAAATAGTCCCCACAAATAATTGGAGTGGAAATGTCTCTATATTTGTGCATGTTTCTTATTTAGAAAGGATTTTTACTAAGCATGTATAAGGACAATTATTATTATTACTATTTAAATTTTCCTACCCAAAAGTACGTGTTCTTCTTCCATATACAAGGTCCTTGGGGAAAGTAGACTGCAACCTAAAACATAAATGTAACGAAACACATTTTACATAAAGCAAATGTGACAGAGGGGTAGCTCACAGTTCCTGATTTTTGGGAGTCCTTTTCTCCTTCTATAGAGTTTTCACAAGGTTCCCCTCTCTGTTCGGCTCCTAATTCATAGGATCCATAGCTGGCTCTTCTTTCCATTAAAGCCCCAGGCAAAACAGCTTCCAATCTCATCATTCAACTGAAACTGCTTTCTACAAAGTTGCTATTCTTTTTTTATTCCATGTTCTTTTCTCAATCCTGATATTTTTTTGACACTTCAACACCATTTGAAATTGTTGGTGACTATGTTCTGTATAATATTATCAATCTATATTTTTAGTATGTTCTTTTCTTTTGGTCCTCCATTCTATCTAACTCAACAATGTAGCTTGGGCATCCCCCAAAATTTTATCCTGAGATTATTTTTTTTCTTTTCCCTCTATATTTTCTAATTTATTTGTCTCAATAGATCTCATAGGTTGAATTATTATTTTCTGTGTGAATGATTCCTGTATCTAGATATCCATTTCTCTTTTCTCTTTAATCTACAGTCACACATCTACTGTAATATCTTAAACATTTCTAACTGGATGTTCCACAAGTGTGTAAAATTTAACACATTCAAAACAACTCAATAGTTTTCTCCTCAAAATCTGAAGTTCCTTTCTGCAATCTTCTTCAGTCACCTTGTCTACAATTCTTGGAATCATCTTGGTTTTCTCTCACCAATTCCATATATCTAATCAATTGCCAGATCATATTCTTCTCATAGTCTAAAGAATCCTCTTATGTACTCTCTTCTCTCACTTACAAATCCCTAAAGTGAATTCAAGTCTTCATTAGCTCTCACTGAAAGTACTATAGTGGGCTTCTAACAAGACTCCTTTCCTTGAATCTCTCCCCAGCTGATATTCAATTGTAAGGTGCACAACTAAGCCTGTCACCCCCCAAGCAATGACTCCAGTACCAACCTTTTTCCAGTAGTTCTGTTCAGCCTTTAATGCTCTGTGTAAACTGGCTTTTTCCAACCTTTCCAGGCTTCCTGTACCTTATTCCACTCCATAGATGGTATAAGTCTGCTATATTGGCCAGTCTGCATTTCTTGATACCAATCTTTCCATTCCCTTTCTTTTTGCCTTTGCATAGTCTATATCACATGGTGTGAATAGGATCCCTCTGTACCTTTTCCTCCTGCTTTCCCCAGTTTCCTTCAAGACTCAGTGCAATCTTGTTTTCTACAGTAAAGTTTTCTTAGTTCTTTTAGTTACTGGTGCTTCCTCCTTTAATTTATCTTTCCTTTTATAATTTCATATCCTCCATACCTATCTATTTGCATGTTGCTTCTTCTAGTAGAATACAATATTCTCGATAGTAGAGAATGTTTTGGGTTTCTGCTTGTTTATTTGCCATTCTTTATATCCCCAGCAATTAGCAAAGTCATGTGGCTTAATTAAACACTTAAGAATTGCTTTTTCTACTTTTTGACTTAACAGGTTATAAATCCTGAAGTTGTATTTTCTACATTCTTTTCCTCCCTTTCTCCTCCCTACCTCTGTCTCTTCTTCTCACACTCACATAAATATTCATGTGCATATACACATATGTGAATGCATATGGGTGTATTCACACATATATGTGTTGTGCCTTTTTCAGTTACTGTCTCAGTTTCCCTCAGTTGCTGTTTCAGTTTCCCTTAATTGCTCTGTCCCAGAATAGAATCCCCACTTCCTGACCTTCAGAAATAATTGGACTCACATTCCAAAGTAATCATGAAACCTCCATATGGTCAGCCTCGACCTACCTCTTATCTAAATGACCTACTGTCCCAGCTTCTCCAGCAGCCCCCACCACTTTATCTGTAGTCTTTTTTGCCAAGGCTCCTCACTCCCTACCTGTCAGAACTGAATTTATGGTTCCCTTGGACACCAGATGTGCTCAGCTGTTCCCATGAGTTCTTTGTCTCCCTGAGCTATAGGACCCTATATTAATCCATGACTTTCCTCAATGGACTACTGAGTACTTTGTATTCAGTCGGCTAACATGGCTGTGGCTGTGTTGGTCTCTGGCCTGGACTGCGTGCTTTGAGACATGAATCCTACCAGTCCTGATCCATAGCTATGGATTTTGAACTCTCAATTAACATCAATAAAGTATTACCTAATTTCCATGTGTGATACTGCCTCAGTTTCTCCCTGAGCATTACATATGTACACATACAACAATGTTATTTAATCTTCCAACCAATAATAAGTCATATTTTGTGTGGCATCAAATTTATTAAAGACTTGTTGATGCCTACTTTATGATTTTGGGGAAACATCTATATTCTCTGCAATTATTTAGAGATAGAAACTTCCTCTTACACTTAGTAAGAAGAAAGTTCATGATAATTTTTGGGACATCATTTTCAGGACATTGTTTATCATCACACCAAATGTTCTTTTGGATCCTAGAATCTATGTTCTTATTATGCTTCAGGATAGCCTTTCTGGGGCCATGGCAACATTGGAACACCAATATTTGATTAGGAGGGAAAAACATCCATTCAACCAAGATTGATTTATTCTGATTTCTGTGTATCCTGGATATTCTGAAAGCTCTAATCAACTAGGAAACTGATAGTTTCTGGGCACAAAATTTCCAGAAATAAATAATTATGTGTATGGGAAGATTTCCAGAAAATAGATAAGGCAGGAGGGAGAAGAGGATAGGAAAGAAGAAGAGACATAGCTAGAACACAGATATCATGCATAATGGTGAGAAGAGGAAGAAGAGATGTGAGAAATTGGAGATTTTTCACAGACTACAACATTGAGAGCCCTATATTCTTATCTTCACAAATTTCTTTTTTTTATTATTAAAGCTTTTTATTTGTATAACATATGTATGGGTAGTTCCCCAGCATTGATCTTTACAAAGCTTTCCATTACAAATTTTTCCCCTAGTCCCCTCCCCTCCCCTAGATGGCAGGAAGTCCACTACATGTTAATAATGTTGAAATACTTGACAAGTTATGCAAGAAAAAACCTATCTACAAGAAAAAAAATAAAATCAGAGAAAGGCAACACAATGCAAGCAAATATCAAAAGAGATCAGGAAAATGCTACGCTGTGGTCCATATTTCATATCCCTCTCTCTGGATGTATATGGTTTTCTTCAGTGAACAATTGGAACTGGTTTGAGACAATTCTTTGTTGCAGAGAGCCATGTCCATCAGAATTGATCATCATGTAATACTGTTGTTGCTGTGTATAATGATCTCCTGGTTCTGCTTGTTTCACTCAGCATCAGCTCATGCAAGTCTCTCCAGGCCTCTCTGAAATCATCCTGCTGGTCGTTTCTTACAAAGCAAAAATATTCCATAACATTCATGTACCATAATTTATTCAGCCACTCTCCAATTGATGGGCATCCCTTCAGTTTCCAGTTTCTAGCCACTACAAAAAGGGCTGCCAGAAACATTCTTGCACAGGTGGGGCCCTTTCCCTCCTCTAAGATCTCTTTGAGATATAGGCCCAGTAGAAACACTGCTGGGTCAAAGGGTATGCACAGTTTGACAACTTTTTGAGCATAGCTCCAAATTACTCTCCAGAATGGTTGGATCCATTCACAGTTCCACCAACAAAGTATTAGTGTCCCAGTTTTCCCTCATCCCCTCCAACATTCATCATTATCTTTTCCTGTCATTTTAGCCAATCTGACAGGTGTGTAGTGGTACCTCAGAGTTGCTTAATTTGCATATCTTTGATAAATAGTGATTTGGAGCAACTTTTCATATGACTAGAGATGGTTTTAATTTCATCCTCTGAAAACTGTCTGTTCATATCCCTTGACCACTTATCTATTGAAGAGTGGCTTGAATTCTTATATATATGAGACAATTCTCTATATATTTTAGAAATGAGGCCTTTATCAGAATCCTTAAATGTAAAGATGATTTCCCAATTTGATGCTTCCCTCCTAATCTTGTCTGCATTAGTTTTATTTGTACAGAAACTTTTTAACTTAATATAATCAAAATTATCCATCTGGTGTTCAATTAGGAGTTCCAGATCTTCTTTGGACATAAATTTATTCCATCTCCACAGGTCTGAGAGGTAAACTATATTACGTTCCTCTAACTTGCTTACAAAGTCACTCTTTATATCTAGATCAAGAACCCATTTAGATTTTATCTTGGTATGTGGTGTTAGGTGTGGGTCAAGCCCTAATTTCTTCCACACTAGTTTCCAATTTTCCCAGCAGTTTTTGCTGAATAGTGAGTACTTATCCCAATAGCTGGGGTCTTTGGGTTTACCAAACACTAAATTATTAAGGTTATTGCCTAGATTGTCCTGATAACCT
>JAJPUD010012937.1:367-19986 GCA_023553655.1 Myrmecobius fasciatus
TGTGGAGGCTGACAGATCTTGTGTGATTCTAATTACAGTTCCTTGGTTTTTGAATTGTTTCTTGCTGCTAGCAATATATTTTCCTTGATGCGATAAATATTTGATGGTGTTTTAACAACATGGATTGCCACAAGTCTGATCTTTTGCATCTGTTCAACAACAGCAACAACAAAAGAAATAAAAGCAAGTGGGAAAGTTGGGGTTCTGTCATGTGAAGAATTCACAATGGCAATTCTCTTTGGCAAAAGGTAAATTTATTTAGGAAAGAGGTTACAGACAAAATGAAGGGATACAATAGATACCAGGAATGGTAAATACGAAATTAGTCAGTGTCATTGTTAGGGACCAAAGACAAATTTTGGGGGCTTATGAATGTTTAAACTGCCTTTGGAAAGGGGGCTATACCTGAGGGTAGAAATCAACTCTTATTGGTTAACAATCAGTTAAGAAGAGGTGGAAATATATAAGGAGTTGAACAAAAAGTCTTCAGCTCCTCCTATAGTGAACATGGCCTAATCTTGAGACTCAACAGCTTCTTGCAGTCTGCACAAAAGAATCTATCTCTACCCAGACCTCGCTGGTTGGTTTTCCCCTTTATAAATTTTAATGGAAGGCTTCAAGAACAGATAAGGACTTATTTTCTAAGGGCAGGATCTAAAAGCCTAGACTTGATTCTGTTTGTAAAGTTTCCTAGATGGGTGAAATCCCACCCAAGGTCAAAAAACATGTTATCTGAGGATTTTTGACAATTTCATCTATCAGCAATGTCTTTCAGAGACTGTCTAAATAACCTACACATGTTTATTTCTGAATAAGGAAATGGGGAAACCTTAATCTCAATAATTGGTTATTAATATAAGGGAAAAATAATCATTTCTCTCAGTGGTCATCTAAATAACATGTCAGAAGTGGAATTCTAATTTAGATGCTTTGACTCCAGAGCTTTTTATACTTTTTTCCAATTTTTTTTGAGACAAAAGCATATTTAATTTTGAGAGGTGGACAAGAGAGTTTTGGTGCAGTGTGGTTTGGAGGAATGAGCCTTGGGTGCTGCTTCTGGGACACTTCTGACTCTTACCTTGGGTAAATAATTTGACTTCAGTGTCCTTCTGATACTGATGGCTCAATGAAAAGTCTATGGAATCAGGGGTTCTGGGTTCAAATTTTATTTCTGATATAGTGTGATCTTGGTTCAATCATTTAATCTTCTTGGGCCTCAGTTTCCTCAGCTATAAAATTGGGGGGAGGTGGACTTGAGAGATAGATCTCTTCTGAGGAGCAGAACAAGTGTGATTCTTCATTAAGCAGAAGTTTTTCTAGTCAGTGGTGACTAGTTAGTCACACATGACATAGGTCTGGCCACTGCCCCCAAAATGATTTCAAGAAATTGAGGGACTTTAAGGTCAAGTAATTTGCTCAAGGCCTAGAGCCTGTGAGTGGCAAAACTGGAATGTGGAGCAGTGCTTCCTTTATCCAGATCTAGTGTTCTTCTTCAACTTATTATCAACCTCTTAGAAATAAGAGAAGGGACTTTGATAACTAGAATGATAGTCCACATTTATATAGTGCTTAACTGTTCATAAAGCATTTTCATACTAACAGTAAGTATCATTCCCATTTTACAGATGATAAAGCTGAGGCTCAGAGAAATAAGGGGGCTAGTCATTGTCACATAATGAATAAGTAATAGAGCTTGGGCTTGATTTTAAACACAAATAAGTATTCCTATTCAGTGACAGAGATTTTCAGTTGCTGGAAGGTGTGTCTGCCTTGCAATAGGAAATATAACTGGCCTCAGGGATCCTATGTTCTCACTGGGATCTTCTTTGTCATTCTTGCTTTTTGTCATTCTTTGCCTTTTTGTCTCCTGGTTCAGCCTGGAGAAAGAAGGAAAGAAGATCTTTGGAAATGAAAGGGAAAAGATAACTGGGCTGTGTGTGTGTGTGTGTGTGTGTGTGTGTGTGTGTGTGTGTGTGTGTATGTTTTGGACTTATAAGAATCTGTCAAGAAAAGATAGAGAAAAAACACCCCTCAAATCTTTTGTTTTCTGGCCTACAACATCACTTCAATCCCAGGTACTAGGGGACTCCCTCCCCATACTGGCTTAAACACCAAGTATCAAGAACTAGGCAACCATAAGGACAAGCATAAATGAAGTAATATTAAATATTAATGTGGGTCGTCAGCTACTAAATTCTTGAGGAATTCTTTGCATGCTGATATTTAGTACATATTAAAGGCTTTCAACATTTCAAATCATAGTATGTGAATTCCTGTTGCTATTCAGTTTAGCTTTCAACTCAAACTAAAAAATTTCCTAGAGCCTAAAAAATTAAGACTCTCAGAAAACCATTTTTTTCTTTCAATTAAAACACTTTTTATAAACGGTGATTGTGTTTAACTCTCATCTTCAACAAGAGCATACAAAATAATTTAATATATAAAGGGAGAAGCAATTATGTATATTATGTTCTGTTTTTATAACACAATTATTCCCTTATGGATAGCTTCCTACATACATATTGCTCACATTATTGCATTATGTTTTTAAGTTTACTAGAATGGTTATTTTTTTAAAGGAATACACTCTTGTTTATAGTTTTGAGTATTTAGCATTTATGCTTCTTTACAGAAATGATATGGGCTTAATAACTCATTGAAGTACATAAAAATTTGTAATCTAAAGAATAGTCTATCCTGTCTTCCTGATGGTGTCTCTCTTCAGAGTAATAGTTTTCATTTTATATAACAACTTGCTTTTTAAAGAGAAACTATCTAACTTCTGTGATCTTGGAATGTGCAGACCAGCTTTCATCTTAGTTACTGCAAACATCAGGAAAAATAATTTCTTTGAAGCTGAATGAGATCTGTATATTTCAATGCAATTATCTTTTAGCTCTTTAGAGTTTTTACCTCTCATTTAAAAAGTTTGTGATTGTAGGTATATTGCAGCAATTAAGAGACACATTGTAAATATAATTTTTCATTATACTGTTCACGAGAAGTGAATAGATCTGGTCAAAGCAGATGCCTCTTGAAAATAATATGCCTTTTGTAAGCTTTTCCTAGTTTTGACTGATTCTACCTCCAAAGTTATGAATCTGAATACTAACAGTGTTATGCAAATGTTTGTTTCTTGGCTATTTTGCCTTTACAAAGAGGCAAACGGAAAATAATAAACCAGGAACTGTTTTGTATCACATACTGTAATTTGCTGGCAGGATCATCCAACATTAATGCATTACTTCTGCTGAATGTTATCCTAATGACTTGACACAATGGGCTTGCCTATTGGACTTCCGCATAAATGAAAAGAAATCAATTTTCTATATCCTTCAGAGGCAAAACAGAGCTTAAGTCCTTCTTAATTCAACCAAAATGTCAAATTGACAAATTGTTACAAAAAATCATCATTTATTTTAAATAGGAGAGAATTAAAATACATGTAAGTTATTCACATTCTTCTGGATATACTGAAGTGGTATTCTTAAAATGTCATTTCTGGAAGTAAAATTTTTTATGGTAATAGAGGGATTCATTAGATGACAGGGATGATTTTGGTTAAGGAATGAGGACAGAAATAGGTGACAAGATATTATATTATCCCCATCACCACCCTACTGTTGTTTTTCAGTTTACTTATTTCATAACTATATATTAACACAAATACATTTTCCTTCATCCATTTTTGTTATGTTTGTTAATTATTTCCACTTGAATCTCTTGTTGGTTCCCTCTTCTTCCTGACATGCATTTTTGTTTATAGTGTGGTCATTCTCCTAGTCACGTAGGCTCATCCAACACCTCAGCAATTTATTCCTGACCTTTTCCCATTCCTTACCTTGTTTAGTTAGCTCTAATGTCTTATAGATTCTACCTTTGTGAGGTTGCTTGCATCATACCTCCTTTTCTTTATCCCCAATTGGCAATAAGTTTAGGCTATATTATTACTCTGGTTTCCTTTTCTTCCCTTTTATGCCCCCCATTTCTTCTTGCATATAGTCCAGAGGCTATATTAGTCCAGAGACTAATATTTCTGAAGTATAGCTCTAATTAACAAGAGTGTGTAAAAGCTTGCAAAGGTCAAATTTCTTAGTCTAGAAGGCCATTTTTAATATGGCATCAACCTATGATTCTAACCTTTTAGGGAACATCCCTGTTACTTTCCATGTTCCTTGGCCTCTAGTCAACTACTTCTACTACTCATCATTTCCTGAGCACACCTTGTGCTTTTTCATTTGTTCATAGAATCATATAATGTCATAGCTGGAAATGACATTAGAGTTCATCTAATACAATAGCTCCATTTTACAGATGAGCAAACTGTGATCCTAAAACATGCCTAAGGTCTCATATATAATAGATAGAATAATTTGGCTTTGGACCCAAGTCTTTTGATGTTGAATTCAGAATTCTTTTTCATGGTGTTACTTTGAACATTATTCCTGGAGAACTTTCCTCCAGTTGTCATATGTATATATGCTTTTCTGCTTTTCAAAGTACTACCTATCTTTTTAGGTCCCTATCTTGCTGAAAACATACCTCTTTTAATAAATTTATTCTATTTTATCTTCTCCCTACCCTCCTCATGTAAAAATTCTTCATTATACAGATGAAGAAACTGAGGCCCAGAGAAGTCAAATCCTTTCTCTAAACTTACATAGGACAGTCTTTCTCTCTTGTTCACTCATTTTATTCTTTACTATATTACAGTTCATTACATACCCATTTTATTTCCTCTACTAGTTTGTAGATACCTTGAGGAAAGCATTCATGCTTTATTAACCTTTTGTCTCCCATGGTACCTGACACTCTGAAGATATTTGTCCATTGAATAAATCAATTAAGAAAGCTAAAAACGGGGCAGCTAGGTGGCACGGTGGATAGACCCCCAGCCCTGAAGTCAGGAGGACCTGGGTTCAAATCTGGTCTCAGACACTTAACATTCCCTAGCTGTGTGACCCTGGGCAAGTCACTTAACCTCAATTACTTCAGCAAAAAAAGCAAAAACAAAAAAAACAACAAAAAAAGAAAGTTAAAAACCATAAAAGCTAAAAACAAAAACAAAACAAACAAACAAACAAACAAAAAAAACCAAAACAACTCTCCCTGGTCCCCTAGTTTACTCTCTCAATAGAAACTATTCAAATGGAAAATACAAAATGATAAAAAAGCTCAAAAGCAGATATTGTTTATATTTTTTGTTAGCCTTGCCCATGGATATCTTTCTGTTTCCTAATGGTTAAATTAAAATTCTCTTCCACTCTTTTTCAGGTGACTAATTGTGAATTGTAATTTCCTCATTTAGATAATTCCTGTAGTCATGTAGTCATCCCTGCATATACATATACATATACATATACATACCCTGTTTCTATTTGAGTTCATCAATGGTTTAGAGGATGATTGTATTTGAAATCAGAAACTTTGCAACTTGCAACTATTTGATGTTAGGAAAAATAGTTTTTCCTGGGTTTCAGTTTTCTCATTTTTTAAATCAAGGAATTGTACTAAAAGATCTTTAAGGCCTCTTCCATTTCTAAATCTATGAACCTGGGTTATAGTGCCTATGGAATGCCAGGTTAAGGAATTCATCTTGTTCCTAATTTTTTGTGGTTCATTTATATTCTGTTACATTCATATCACATTGTTTTGTTAAACTTTCTGCAAGTCAACAAAGAACTATTTTGTTTCCAGTTTTTTGTTACCATAACAGTGTTGATGTACATATATGCGTATATCTGCATAAATTAGACTTCTCTACCTGTCTTTGTTATATATACATTGATATGTATTCCCAGTTTGAATGGCTTCTTAATAGATATTTCAAGAGATCCTTTTGAATTAAGATACTCCTCACACAAATGGATTGGTGGGAGAGACAAATGTTACTTTAATTTGCCCTTATAACTTCATTCCCTTAAGAACCTTTTTACTACTCAGTAATTAAAAATGTCTTAATAAACAATTAATAATCAGGTTAACATAAATTGTATCTTCATAAATAAGAGTAAAAGATTAAATTGAAGAGTACTGTCATTAAATTGAAGAGAACTTTTACTGAAAAGTAAAAAGAAAAAGAATATTGCAAGTTGCAGCTTCCTATTTTTCTTTTGATTTAAAATTTTTATTTATGATATTAAAGAATACTTTTATTTCTGAATGTATCATGGTGCTTGTGATTTGTCCTTTGTAATGAAGAATAGAAAAGAAGGAGGGAAAACAGTTCCATAAAATTAATCATCAGATTTAATGAGCCTGACAGCATATGCAGTGTTCTGTACCCATAATGCCCCATCTCTGCAAAGAAAGGAGGGACATACACTTTTTCATCTCTTATTAAGAGACAAACTTAGGCATTATAATTATTCAATATTTAGTTTTTCTCATTTCCATTCTCATTTTTGTTTTTTTTATACTTTTTATATTCTTTTCATGGTTCTACTTATTTCACTTTGCTTTCATTCATAGAAGTCTTCCTACACCTCTGTGAATTCTTCATATATATATATATATATACATATATATATATATACATACACACACATATATATGTGAATTGCCAAACATTAAGCAAATGATTTTCATATACTCTAAGCCTAATCCTAATTGTGTTATATTCATATTCCATACTTTCATACCATTCTTAATATTGTTTATCAGCATTCTAAAATCTTATTAAATTAAAGATATATTTACAGTTATTTTTCTGTCAACATGATACTATATACAGAGGGGGTCATATTAGAGAGAAGTATAAAGACTTTGTTTTATTAATAAATAAAAATATTTGTTATGGGATTTGTCATTAAAATTTTTTAAACCATTAGTGATGGGGTAATTATCATTTGGTTAAAACTTAGTAACATTCAAAATGCTTTCTTTGAATTTTAATATTTTATTTTTCCTACTCACATGTAAAAACAATTTTTACTTTCATTTTTTTTCAAAATTTTGAGTTCCAAATTCTCTCTCACCTTCCTCTTTTACTGAGGCAGAAAATGAGCCATGATATGAGAAAAACTAGTTATTTTCCATTATTTGCCAAAGTGATTCCAATGAGGTATTTTTGGTAATGGTGTTTTTATTTTGTATTTTTTTGTCTATGTATTGCTCTGGGTTGTGAGTTTATTCAAATTGAGACAAAGACTACCCTGAAAAATTTTTATTGTTGGAAAAAATGCATTATATATGAAATATGCTTTCTTGCTGCTTAGGTATTTTAGTTTAGTTCAAAAAAAGAACTTCGTACATGTGGCAAAAATGTTTGGTTTGGAAGCAGTAGTACCTAATGCACCTGTAACTCAAGCCATTAAAAAGCATGGTTGATTTTTTTTTTCTCCCTTTTACTTATAGGTTCCTTGGTGTAACACAATTTTCTCCAACACATGCAAGAAAAGCCTTTCCCTGTTTTGATGAGCCCATCTACAAGGCAACTTTCAAAATCAGTATTAAGCATCAAGCCACATATTTGTCTTTATCTAATATGCCGGTAGAAACTACAGTTTTTGAGGAAGATGGATGGGTTACGGATCACTTTTCACAGACTCCACTGATGTCCACCTATTACTTAGCCTGGGCTGTGTGCAACTTCACCTTTCGGGAGATGGTTACGAAGAGTGGAGTCATAGTAAGTATTTTTCACTTGGTCACCACCTTACCTCTGAAATATGATTTTGGAATCATTCACTCATTTGCCTCTTTTCCATTAGGAGTCTATTTATTTGCTTGTCAAACAAGGTAATATTTGTGAAGTGCTTAGTAAAGTGCCTAGCTCAGAGTAGGTGCTTAATAAATCTTTGTTTCATTCCCCTCACATACTACTCCATCCCCCAACTTCTAAGGAATATAACCTCTCATTTCAGAGGGAAAAAAAATCTCCCAGTAAATCTTGAATGTGCTGAAATATAGTGAAATACTAGGAAGTTTAAGAAGCCAGGAACTATTCTGCTTCAACTTGGGCTACTAGCACTTCTGTTTCTAGATGGTCTGGGAAATTTTAACAATGAACTTATATATATACATATATATATGTATATATATATATGTATGTATGCCTTCAATTCCATTCAAGTAAATTCAGTAAAATTGTATTGCCAAATACTGAATGCAGGGAAACTGGCAAAAATGATTTTTGTCCTCCAAGTATAAAAGTCCTGTCCATACCAACAAGTATTTGTTTGAACTGCAGGGAAAAACTGGCATGTGGATTGGTAAAAGTGACTGTTATTTTTATATGAAATACCAAATGAACAACAGTTTTGGCTAAATTCATTATTTCTGGATTCTCTTAATTTAGAATACTATGGAAATTATTAGAAATGTCTGTCTATAGCCTAAACTGAAGTGAAAACAAAATATACAAGAGCAAACCGTGAATTTGTCTGGTATGGAATTATTAAATTGGTGTTCTAATTGTTGTGTAGAGTGATTGTAGAAGAGTAACTGGTCTTTTATCTTTATAGAGTTATAGTGTAATTATTTGCAATGTCAGATTCCTTCTTTGGTATTTGTTGATCCTTCCAGTGGACATTTCAATTACTCATTGGACCATGCCCAGAGAAGTAATCAGAAGGCATGCAATTTTCTTTGAAATCCTAAAATATCAATGATTACCTTAGTATGTTATCAGCTAGCAGAGGGATGAAGAAATGCAATTTCATTTCCTAAGCTAGTTTCTTCAAAGTATTATGCCTGTTTCTAAGTGACCTTAAATTTAAATTTAATTTAAAATGAGAAATACTATAATTATTTTATGTGTAAATTTTTTCTATAATGATTTATCATTAATAAATGTTTAATATAATTAATAAATATTTTAAACTTCCATTAAATGTTTTATATATAGATATACATATATGTGTATTTATATGTATATCTATATATAATTTACTATATAACATTCAAAGGTTAACTGGAAAAAAATTGTAGATTCTATAATTTTGGGGAATTTTTAGAAAGGTGAGTGTATATGCTGTAATAAATAATATATATGTATAAGTTTTATAATGAATTCTACATTTTACTATAGGAAACATATCAGTATCAATTATGGGAAAATAAACTGAATAGTAACCTTGGAAGGAATCTTCAAGAATAACTAATCCAAAACTCTTCTTTTTTTAAATGACTGATCAAGCAAAGTTTTAGAGAAATGAAGTAATTTGCTGAAAGTAACACAGCCAATAAGCATTACAAGAAATTATATAGGTGACACACATAGATTAAACACCAGGCCTGGAGTCAAGAGGACCAAAATTCAAATTTGGCTTCAGACAGTTACTAGTTTTGTGACCCTGGGTAAGTCACTTAATCCTGCTTAATTCGGTTTTCTCATCTGTAAAATGCACGGGAAAAGGAAATTGCCACCACTCTAGCTTCTTTGCCTAGAAAACCTCATATAGGATCACAAAGAGTCAGACATGACTGACATGATTGAATAATGACAAAAATGTATCAGGCATTGTGCTAAGTGCTAAGGATACAATGAAGAGCAAAGATAATTCTGCTCTCAAGGATCTTATTTTCTAGTGGAAGGGACAACATGTAAAAATTATTCATACAGAATACACACACACACACACACACACACACACACACACACACAGAGTAAATGGGAAGAGCAATAGGTGAGACACTACTAGTAAGAGGGGAAGATAAGGAAAGGCTCCTACAGAAGATGGGGTTTAAGCTGCTTGAAAGAAGCTAGGGAAGTGAGATGTGGAAGTGAGGAGGGAGAGCATTTCTGGCAGCAGAAGGTCTGGGGTCTAGAGAGGAAGTATTAAGTGTGTAGAACATCTAGAAGACCCTTGTTGAATCCTAGAGGACTTCATCTGTGGAATAAAGTATAAGAAAGGGTCCAGATTGTAAAGGGCTTTAAAAGCCAATCAGAGGATTTTATGCTGGATGATGAAGATAATTAGAGTTTATTAAATAGGGAGAAGCTAACATAGTAAGATGTATGCTTTAGGAAAATAATTTTTTAAAATTATACAGTAATTACATGTTAAGAGTCAGAACTAAAATCCAGGTCTCCTGGCTCCCAATTTATTCTTCTTTTTTCCTTTTTTGTTTTAAAACTTATAAAGGTTCCTCAATTCTTTCTTCCCTCCCTCAAATATCCCCCCCCCTCACTCTTACTATTTCTTCTTATTGGTAGATATTAAGGGTGTTACTAACAGATCCTCTTCATAACTGGGAAAAATAGAGGTTAAGGGATTTGATTACCACATGAAACTCAAGTGAGAATATTTGGGGCATTTGTTTAGCAGTTCAGATGCTGTAGCTCTAATAGAGCCAGAATTCAGATGTGCTGGGAAGTCATGAATTATTATTATTATTAATTTATTTTTGCATTTGGGGTTAAGGGACTTGTCCATGATTACACTAGTGTCAATAGTAAGTGCATGTTGTTTCCCTTATTAGAAAGAGAGCTTCTTGACAGCAGGACTATCTTTTGCTGTTCTTTGTATCCTCAGCACTTAGCTCAATGTCTGGCATAAAGTAGGTACTTAATAAAGATTTATTGAGTGATTGTAGTGGGTTGAGGACTGGACTTGGACTTTGGATAAGTCATTTAAGTTCTCTTGCCCTGTTCTTTTTTTTTTGTTTGTTTTTTTTGTTTTTTCCTGAGGCAATTGGGGGTTAAGTGACTTGCCCAGGGTCACACAGCTAAGACGCATTAAGTGTCTGAGGTCAGATTTGGACTCAGGTCCTCCTGACTTCAGAACTGGTGCTCTATCCACTATGCCACCTAGCTGCCCCCTTCAGTTTTTTTTTTTTTATAGAAAAATATGTGGATTGAAGTTGATGGCCTCTAAAGTCCCTTCAAACACTAAATCTATGATCTGTAAATATAAAGCAGCACATGGAAAACAGTAAATGAGTAGTATAAATAGTAAGTTCAGAAGAGGTCACTGTGGACCTGAGTAGTTGGAGGAAACTTCATTGAGCATGTGATTTTCCAAGAGTTCTTGAGGAAACACCGGATTAGATAAGCAGAATATTTTAAACAAAAATATTTTAAGCAAGGGAACATTGATAACAAATTGGAAAAGGAAAAACATTTCAGATTTTTTTCCAGTGGGTTGTCTAGTTTGGCCAGAGCTTAGAACTTAAATCATTTGACCAGTCAGGCAACTCATATATTTATTAATATCTACTATTAAATACCTACTGTTTACCAAGCACTGTCCTAGTTCCTGGAGGAATGCAAAGAATGAAACAGTTGAGTGGGAATCAAGAAAAATTCATATAAAAGAAGGTGTTTATGCAGCATTTTAAAGGAAGAGAGGAACTTGATGTGGCAGAAGTAAAGAGGGAGAGCAAAAGCCTAGAGAGGAAAGAGATGAAGTGGCTATGTGTGGGAACAGAGAAAAAAAGAGCAGTTTGGATGGATGGCAGATTGTGGGAGGGGGAATAATGTCCATTGGTATAGCATGCATTGATATAGGCAAAGTGATATTTTAGGCAGATTAACACTTGGTGCAGTGTTTACCTATCTATGTACATAATCTTCAAAGAATTAAAAATGCAAAATAACATTTCTTTAGCACTTTGCAAAACCCAAAGCACAATGTAAATGTTAGCTATTTCCATTAGGGTAGGGAACATGCAATTTTTTTTCAAAAGTATTTTATTTTTCCAAATACATGTAAAGATAATCTTCAACATTAATTTCTGTAAGATTTTGTGCTCTAAATTTTTTTATCTCCCATTTCCACTCCCCCCCTCCTTAAGACACTAAGCAATCTAATATAGAAAATGCATTTATTAAACACTTATTGTATCTTGGGCAATGTGATAAGTACTTTGCAAACATTATCTCACTTGATCCACTCCATGGTCCTATGATGATGTTATTAGAATGACCATTTTACAGATGAAGAAACTGAGGGAGGGTAAGTGACTTGTGCAGGGTTACACAGCTAGTGTCTTCTGATGGATTTGAACTTGGCTCTTCACTCTATATCTAGTGCTCTAACTACTGTGCCTTCTATGAGTCACAGAGAAGGAAAAGATATACTAAGAAAAGAGGTAGAATGCTATTTCCTTGAGATTTTCTCTGAATTTCTTTAGGGAAAATCCAAGTCCTGTTTGTCTAAAAAGGAAAGGTTCATTTGCAGGGCTTATAAATTGCCTACCTACTTTACTAGTTAAATTGGCCAATGCCTAAATAAAAGTAACAGACTGTGAAATGATAGATTTGCCTTCAGGGAGCCATATTTTCTAATAAAAAGTACCCTGATGGATAGGTATGAAACTTATTTGTCTTTAATTGAAGAGAAGGTAGCTTAAAAGCTTATATTTCCTGTTATAAGTTTCTCACTTTTAGCAGGGCTAACATATGTGGAATAGCTGAAAATATACTGTTATGTAATCTGCAATTTCTTGTTTGCTGCCCACTGGTTTTTATAATGAAGATGACAGAAACAAAGGTGAAAAGCAATAAAGCAGAAAAGAAAATCAAGCAGTATAAGATATGTACATGGCATATCCTCTGAATGCTTAGGGCTACCTTTGTATACTCTGTGAAATACTTCATGGAATTGGGAGACTTCAGTCAACTCTGTTCCTCCCTGTGTATACATAAGGGAGATGATTCTGACTATATGCATCTGTCTGTTGGTGTCTTCCCTTGTGGCCAGAATTATGTTTGGCTTCAGGGGGAAAAGGGGCCTCTTTCTAACAGCTTGTGTTTTCACAGGACCAACTGTCAGAATTGGTACCACCTGGTGCCCCTCACAGGTGCCATCCCCAAGCTAACTCTGCCCCCTTTGCTCTTAGACATAGTCCAGGTAAACCTAGAAATCAGTGATCCCACCTGGACTAATGATCTAGCATAATGTACTCTCTTTTCTCCTTACTCCCCCTTGCTTATCTTTTCTTTTTACCTTCCATCGACTTTTGTATATGTGTGCTGTAGCATCTTCACTCCTGACTTCCTTGTCTTTTTCACATCAGATATCATAGGTCCTGCATTAAATCGTTTTTGTCCACTTCACAGTATGAGATGTGAAGCATTGTATATACCAAAAGCAATTTAGATGATAGCTTGTATTACTAATTGATTTTCGTAAGTAATTTCTTCTTTTAGGATATAATTAAGAATTCAAAGGTAAAATTAATGTTGAACACCAACACATCCAAATTCAAGAACTCTAGGTTCCTTTTACTGGTGGATAGTTCTTAGGAGAGCAGAGTATTGAAGTGATTGAGACTGTGCTGCTGTTACTGATATCACTGATGATGGAAAAATTATCTGAAAATATTGGAAATAGAATCAATGTCTGAGTTCCCGGCTTAATCCCTAATGATTCTTACTCAGTATCACCGACAAAGAAGATATTTCTTGTATTTTGCTGATATTTGCTCTGTAACGCTGATCTGAAATGTCCAAGAAAAGGAATCATATGGGGGAGTCAGTAGTCTTTTAGGTGGTCAAATTCAAATAGGAATCCCTGAAAACTGCATATTGACTTAGAAAACCACAAATTAACATCATCTCTATTGTGTTGTGTTTTCATTTGTTTTGTTAAGCATTTCTTATCTACATTTTAATTTTGTTTGACCTACACTGATGGCTATGAGCTTGATGGCTTTAGTGTGGTGGATGCCAGTGCCTGATATGGAATCAGGAAGTATGAGTTCAAATCCAGCCTTAGATACTTAGTATCCTTCTGACTCTAGGTAAGTCACTTAAATATTGCCTGCCTTAATTTTCTCACCTTCAAATGGGAATGATGATAATAACTATTTCCCAGGATTGTCATGAAGATAAAATGAGATAATATTTGTACAGTGCTTCCTCAAAGTCCCATATAAATGGGCTAGCATAACTATCATTATTATTGTTATCATCATTATTCTTAAAAATCCTCTCATCAAGTCTTTGCATATATTTATTATACTGCAGTCTGTGCTTTGCTTTTTTTTTAATCACCTGCAGTTAGCAAAGTGCCTTTCAGAATAGGTACTTGGTGAATGCTAGTTGACTGAACTGAATTTGAGTCTCATGTCAGCCACTCAACTGTATGATGTTGTGTAGTTACTTCACCTTAGTAAGTCTCAGTTTTAAGTAGTGAGAAATTAGAGTGTATGGAGTGTTCAGGGAGAACTGGCATGTCTGGTGTGTGAGCTCACTGAGCCCTTTTTTGGGCTGATTGTTCATCCACCTTTGGTGTCTACCTTCACCCAACTCTCTCCTGTGGCTCCAAGAAGGTGTACTATGCACAGTGGCCACACCCCAGTAAAATTCTTAGCAGGTGGACTAAATTAGATTAAGGCTAAAAGAGTGGGCTTCAAACCCATCAGTGAGTTAGGGGAGTGTCTACCTTAAGGATGTGAAGACTTTCATGAGTGGATGAGAAAAATTTGTTCCAGTGGTGATTGAACCCAGATGCTATGGAGCACTTAGAGCTGGGTTAGACATCAAAGACACCAAGGTCATCGGCTATATCCTGAGCCATCTTCAGTTATTATGACTTTTGTCTTGCCACTACACTTTGATGACTCTGGAAGAGAGAATGAAGCTGACAATTTTGTGCAACTCTTCCTTCCTTCCTTCCAATTCAGGTACAGGTCAAGCTGCCATCCTGTGATTTCATTGATCCTCTTCTAAAAATAAGGATTAATAGCAATGAGAAATTTAACTAGATGATGCCATATGGACCTTTCCAGCTCTAAATCTTATCTTCTTTTTAATATTAGGATCAAGGAAATTATGTGCAGATACCATGTGCATAAAATTCAACTTGAATTTACTCAGGGTAAAGGATCAGGAAGTAATAGGGTTTAAGAAAAAGGAATAAGAATTGGATAGAAGATCATAGATAGGTACCTGAAGTAGGTGACTCCCTATCTGAGACACATAAGTTTCCATCCAAAACAAGCTTCCAAAAAAAAAAGAAATCCAAACCCAAACCTTTGAATACATGTGCTTGGAAACATATAACAGGAAAAAAATACAAAAAGCAAACAAGAGCAATGAGAACAACAACAACTCTGGTTGTTATTTATGTTTATAAGATTCATATAAGAATGGATCAATAATGTCATAATGTTGTAAATACCAACTAGGATATTTGTTTGAGAGACTTCAATGTTTTTTTTAGATTATACTTTCAGGAAGCAAATAGGAAAGACCATGTAATCAAGAAAAAACTTTTTAGTTAGATTGATAAATCAGGATATACATTCAGAGTGTAATTGGCATGGGCTGTCCTTAACCAATACCACTTACTTAATGTTTCTCTATTTCCTTATGCATCCAGATGGCAGAATGGAAACTCATTAAATTTGTGGGGCTCTGCAGCACTCTGATTAGGCTTAATTTGTGGAAGAACTTGTGAATGTCACAACAAGCATCTGTCTATGGAGCTTGTTCAAACTGTTTAATCTGCGATTTCCTCACCATATTTCCATAAGATGGTATGGCTCACCAATGAACTGTAAGGGTTGAAGAAAATGGGCATGATGATAAAGAAAGCTGTTAAGAAAATAGGTTAGATAGGACCATAAAAGTGTTTATCAACATTTATTACTTTAGATTAGAGAGGGAAGGCAAGCTGCTATTCTCTAATGATTTTGATCAACTAGTCAATAAGACACAGCATGGTATAGTGAAAAGAGAGTTGTATTTTTTTAAAATATGAAGTATATGGTTTTGACTCTTGCCTTTGTCATTGACTGCATTTCTCTTCATTAATAATTTAACATCTCTGGGCCTCAGTTTTCTCATGTGAAAAAATGGTATTAGACTAAATGATTTTGCAACTCTCTATATGATCCTGAGTATTATATGTCTACTAATGTCTCAACACTGCTAAATGCTATGGGATACAGTAAACAAGTATAAGATGGGTTTCCTCTTCTGAAAAAATGGACATAATAGTATTTCTCTGTTTATTTTATTTTTAAGGAACAAAAGAGATAACATGTGAGGTACTTTATAGTTAAAGTTAAATGTAAGCCATTATTATTTGTAACCAAATTAAATATACATATATAATTTATTTTATCTGAATCAGGAAACACTGAAGTAAAGTATAATAAGCACAGTGTGATTAAATAATACACTTCAGAATTAAAAAAAAGTATTAGCTGGAACCTTCAAGAGTCTTTTTGCATTTAAAAGCTAAGAAATCAGGTCCAGTTGGCATTCACAGTCTTAGAATTATAGAGTGGACAGCAACTTAGCCATCTTGTCCAACGTACATCCAAAAGAAATCTTTGCCATAATCTGCTGCACCATTTGTTCATCCACTCTCTGCTTAGGGCAGATCATTTTACTTTTGGACAACAGATTGTTAGTTTTTCTGACATCATGCCTAAATTTGTAGCTTTCATACAAGACAAAAAACCCACTTCCATCCTAGAGTACTTTAATTCTGTATTGGAATGAATGGAGTACCTATTAAGTATTTACTGTGTGAAAAGCTCTGTGCTAAGTTCTGGCACTACAAATAGGAAGGTAAAATATTTCCTCTTCTCAGAAAGCTCACAGTTTGATATGGGAGACAAAATTTTAGTTATGAATCAGATGGAAAGGTCATATGGTTCTTAGGATGCAGCAGCAAAGAAAATAGTAATGCTGCTTCATTAAAGTCTTTTACACTGACAAAAATATATCTGTTTCTGATGTTGAATTATTTATTTGACAGTACCAAAAACTTTGGGGACAAGAACTTTCTTTTCTGGGTCTTCAATAGATGTGAATGTAGTATTTACAGAGAGGTTACTGTACTCTCTCTCTCTCTCTCTCTCTCTCTCTCTCTCTCCATGAGATATTTCTCAGGATGATGGCTGTGGGTACTTGGATGTAGGCATTGCTAATTCAAAAGCTCTTGGGTTCACGGTTCTAGGCTTTCTTCATTAGTCTGAAGGGAAGTTGTGGCAAAGGTTATGGTGATGTTTTGATATGCCCAGGTTTGCCTGCCTGCTCTGTGAGTGGGAGTTAGTTGGCAGTTGTTGGAGATGTATTACTTTGATGATAAAAGCTATAAAATTGGGATGGAAGCAGGTCCAGTGATCTGGGAGCTGCTATCCCTCTAAAAGCTCTTGTGCCTATGTTTCTATTGGTGGTAGTTGATCAATAGTTGTTGCTGGTGCTGAAAGGTGAGCCCTTTCTTCACAATGCCTTTTTCCCTCAATGATGGTTGTAGGAGCCAGACTGGTAGCAGAATGATATTTTGGGGGACACATTCCCAAGGAATCTTGGGTTCAGTGCCCTCTGGGCATAAGGATTCAAAGGGAGATACTCATCAAGGTGGTTTGACTTGCTAGATGCATTCTGCCTCCCATATCCTCTTCAGAATGCCCTGATGGCTAATCTCATAATTTTAATCTTGATTTTTATTACATTTTATATCAAGGGATGACCTTTTTTGCATCATCTCCAAATCCTGTTTGGGGCTTAAATCCTCTTGTCCACAGATTTTGTGATTGTAGATTATATTTGAAATGATAAGAAAAACACATTAAATAATCTTAAACAATACAGAATAGTATTTGATTAAGGGCTAACATATAGTTTTTTTTTATTAAAGCTTTTTATTTGTATAACATATGTATGGGTAGTTCCCCAGCATTGATCTTTACAAAGCTTTCTATTACAAATTTTACCCCCAGTCCCCTCCCCTCCTCTAGATGGCAGGAAGTCCACTACATGTTAACAATGTTGAAATACTTGACAAGTTATGCAAGAAAAATACTATCTACAAGAAAAAAAAAGAAAATCAGAGAAAGGAAACACAATGCAAGCAAATATCATTAGAGAGCATGAAAATGTTATGTTGTGGTCCATATTTCATTTCCCTCTCTCTGGGTGTATATGGTCTTCTTCCATGAACAATTGGAACTGGTTTGAGACAATTCTTTGTTGCAGAGAGCCATGTCCATCAGAATTTATCATCATGTAATATTGTTGTTGCTGTGTATAATGATCTCCTGGTTCTGCTCGTTTCACTCAGCATCAGTTCATGCAAGTCTCTTCAGGCCTCTCTGAAATCATCCTGCTGGTCATTTCTTATAGAGCAATAATATTACATAACATTCATATACCATAATTTATTCAGCCATTCTCCAATTGATGGGCATCCCTTCAGTTTCCAGTTTCTAGCAACTACAAAAAGGGCTGCCACAAACATTCTTGCACATGTGGGGCCCTTTCCCTCCTCTAAGATCTCTTTGGGATATAGGCCCAGTAGAAACACTGCTGGGTCAAAGGGTATCCACAGTTTGATAACTTTTTGAGCATAGCTCCAAATTGCTCTCCAGAATGGTTGGATCTGGTCACAGTTCAACCAGCAATGTATTAGTGTCCCAGTTTTCCCACATCCCCTCCAACATTAACATATAGTTTTAATTATAAGTATTGTAGATGTTCAGAGGAGAATATAAAAAGGGATTAGACTGGTCAGAAAATCCTTATGATGAAGGCAGAAAGTGAGTTAGGCTGTAGAAGTTGGATTATAACTACAATAATAATGTGACATTTATATAGCCGTTTACTGTTTTCAAAGTACTTTCCATATATTATATCATTAAATAATCAAAATTTGTGAAATATCATTAACCTTCCTTTTTTAAAGTTTGTATTGGTGTGTTTTGTTTTTATATTACTAGTATTTATAGTTGCTACCATTTCTTCAGAGATATCTTTTAACAAAGTAAAACAAGTCAAATTATTGATAAAATAATGTTATCTAAAAATAAACATTTAATGTATTTGATTTTCTATATCCCTCTTTTTATTTAAAAATAGTGAAAATCTATTCTTTTCTCTCTCTCACTCTCACCCCAATGGGAAAAAAGAAAAAAAACCAAAATTTCTTATAACAAATATGTATAGTTAAGCACAACAGATACCCTCATTGAATGCATATAAATATGTAGCTGTGTGCATCCCTTCCCTTCCCTTCCCTTCCCTTCTTCCTTCCATTCCTCTTTCCCTTCCCTCCTTCCTTCCATTCCTCTTTCCCTTCCCCTCTTCCTTCCATTCCTCTTTTCCTTCCCTTCATCCTTTCCTTCCTTCTTCCTTTCCCTTCCCCCTTCCTTTCTTCCTTCCTTTCCCTTCCTCCTTCCCTTCCCTTTTTCCTTCCCTTTCCTTTCCTAAATCCGAGATCTGTCCTCGATATTATATTTCTTCATTGGTTTTTATGGAATCATAAATGGTCCTTGTGCTGGTCGATGATTCTTGAAGGAAAACATTAATGGAAATGAGTGATCAATTCTTTTTATGATAGAGGTTCTTAATGTGAGGTTCACAGTCTTTTAAAAGGTCCATAGATAGTTTTCATTGGGTCCATGGATCTGGAAGGGAAAAATTACACATTTATCTCAATATTCACTTTTAAACTAGTATACTTTATTTCATACATTTAAAAACATTATTGTGAGGACTTCATAGGTTTCACCAGACTACCATAGGGGTGCATGACTTTAAGAACCCCTTCTTTTTTTAATTTTATTTGCATAACATATGTGTGGGTAATTCTTCAATAACCCTTACATAGCTTTCCATTACAAATTTTCCCCCCAACTCCCCACCCCTCCCCTAGATGGCAGGATATCTACTACATGTTAATTATGTTAAAATATTGGCAAATCGAATATATGTA
>JAJPUD010012937.1:24986-40416 GCA_023553655.1 Myrmecobius fasciatus
GCTCTCTTCTGCTTCTTGCTCATGATTTAAAGTTGGGATATTGGTCAAAAGCAGAGAAAACTGCAACAATTTGTATTTGCCCTGGGGCAGTTTGCCGAGTTGACTTTCGTGTCTGAGGCTGGTCAGGCTAGATACGCACTATCACCACGTTTTCAGCTGCTCTCGATCCACCCTTTACCAAAGGCAGATCTGCCAAAGCACCTGCCCGCAAGCAGAGCAAAGTGGCCCAGACGTCTCCCAGGGGCTTCCTGGGTGCCTCAAATCCGCCCCTCTATCACAGCCCTGACTTCTGCCCTGGCTGGAGTTGACCAGTGGCCGATTTCCCCTGAGGCTAACCTTCTCTGGAGTTCTTTCAAGGTAGATTTTTGATAGAAGTGCATTGTAGTCCAAATGTTTGGCAGAGTCCTCACTCAAAATCCAGTTCGAAGGCTCACTTTGTCTGGGTTTGAGGGAAGGTCCCAAGGAGTTCACAGAGAAAGCTGTCTGCTGTTCGCCATCTTGGTTCCGCCCCCAAGAACCCCTTCTTTGGAAGAGAACATTAATAGTATTACATAGAAAATGTTATCAAGGAAAATGCTGTTGTTTTTCTTAAAGCAGTATTAAGAGATGAAACCTAACAGAAGTGATTAGACTGTCTTTCCTTATCCTCTTTGTGTAGGATGGAAACAATAACTTTATGTAGGAGCAAAATTTCTAGAAGGTGAATGGTTATAAGCTTTTAGCATTCAAGAGATAAAGGGGGATGTGTTCACCTCTAGAGATTATGGATGTAGTGGAGGAGGAATTTAGTGGAGGCAGCATTTCATATAGGGAAAAAAGCATTTGACTCTGAGAGGTACCTTTAGCTTATTTTTACTCCTTTAATTCAGAAGTCAGTAAGAAAATGACTTGATAATTAGAACCACAAAGAGTTACAAAGCAAGACAAAGGAAAATTATATAAATTGGAATAAAGCATTTAAAATTGAGAAGCATAGACCATGAATCCTGAATTATCTGTGCAGTAAAACTCAGCAAGATCTGTGAAGACAACAGATGGATATTTGAGATATTAAAAAAAAAAGATTTCAAAAAGTATACAGTGCAGAGGGATACAGCCACTTCAAGGAAATGTTTGAACAAACAAGATTCCTACCTAGAAAGGTGAATACTTAATACAAACAAGATAAAAAGTTGCTAACAAAATGTGAGATTTCTCTCTCTCTCTTTGATGAGGCAAATGAGGTTAAGTTACTTGTCCAGGGTCACTCAGATAGGAAGTGTTAAGTGTCTGAGATCAAATTTGAACTCAGATCCTTCTGACTTCAGGGCTGGTGCTCTATCCACTGCACCATCTAGCTGCCTCAAAATGTGAGATTTCTCAGAGAATTGTTTTGGATAAATCAATAAAGATTTCAGGAGAGTATTTCAGAGAAACTGAAGAAAAAAAAAGGAAAATAATTGGAGGCAAAAGAGGAGAATTGGGGAACACCAATGCTAAATTTCTATTTTTTTTTTAATAAAAGGGAAATCCAAGTTAAAGTAGGCTATTTTTAAAGTCATGATTTCTTTGGTATAGGGAACTCCCAGTGAACACCTTCTTCTAAATGTGCAATATTTAATTTTTCTGAAAGTTAGTATCATAAAGAATTGTTTGAGATACTAGGAATTTAAATGATTTGTGTGAGCTCACATAGCTCATATATGCTAGAAATGATCTTAGATCTAGGTCTTCCCTAATCCAAGATCAGTTATCTAGTCTCTATTAGTGGATTGTTATTAGCAGATTGTATTAGCGCATTGTTTCTCTTATCCTCTTTACTTATTGTTATAAGACAAGAAAACCTCATTTAGAATATTGGCATTAGCATTAAGAAATAATGTATTCCCTTTTTAGAAAACAACTTAAGGAATATATCCCTAAAATTTTATAACTAAAGGGGCCAAACTGTCACTCCCCCCCAAAATAAAGAATCATAGGATGGATTAAAAAGCAAAATACAAACGTGGTCATTACAGGAAACATTTTGTCCAGAATGACCTCATTAGATACAAATGAAAGGCTGGCCTATAATTTATTATGCTACTACCAAGTCATGAAAAAAGAAGTAACAGTAAATGATTTTGAAGAAAGTTGAATTTAAAAGAGAAAACGTTAAAAGAGATAAAGGCCAATATCCTGCTAAAAAGTTCTAAACAAAATGAGCCATAATTATAAAAAGAACTAATAATTCCTTCACAAAGTTCTTAAAGAAAGTCTCCTAGTTTTTCCAGAAGAAATAGCTTAGAAATGATAAGGTATTTAAAATCATTTAGCCATATAAGATAAATTAAAAAAAATTACAGAGCTAAGTATTCATTACATTAGATTTAGTAGATACTTGGTGAAAACTTAATGGGATCGACAAATATACCTTCCCCACAACCTTCTAGGCTATCTATCTATCTATCTATCTATCTATCTATCTATCTATCTATCTATTTATCTATATTGTTCAGTTATTCAGGTGTACCCCACATGTTGTGATTCTGTGGACCACAGAATTTACCAATACTAACCATAGGATTTTCTTGGCAAAGATCCTGGAGTGGTGTGTTATTTCCTTCTTCAGTGGTGTAAGACAAAAAAAAAAAAAAAAGTTAAATGACTAGCCCAAATAGTGAATGTCTGAAGCTAGATTTGAACTCAGATTTTCCTAATGCCATGCATGCATATATGTTTGTATATATGGATGCATGCATACATACATACATAGACCTCAGAGAATACACACATAATACAAACGCACACTGGTGTTTGAACATATGTGCAAATACACATATATGAATACATATGTGCGTATATGTATATGTGTATGTATGTGTTAAATAAGGATTGGGTGAAAGATAAAATTGTAAAGATAAAACAAGTCTTATTTTAAAAATGACAGCATAGATATTACATATAAAACAGCTTATAGAATGCATCTAATACTTAGAGGAAAATTCACAGCTTTGAATATATGTATCAATAAGAAGGACACGATTAACAAATTAAGTCTGTTCTTAAGAATTTTGCAAAAGAACAAAGCAAAAAAAATAGGTAGGAAAAAGAAGAAAAAAGATATACAAGATCAGAACAGAGAAGAATTATTTTTTAAAAGTGTAGGGAAGCATCCTTAGTTCTAGAAGAATTTGTGTTTTCATATAACTTTAGGACAATAGAGTACTGGACTTGGGGTCAGGAAAATGAGTTCAAAATTAGCTTCTGATACTTCTTAGCTATGTGACTCTGGACCAGTCACATAACTTCTATCTGCCTCAGTTCCTTCATCTGTAAAATGAAAATAATAATATCACCTCCCTACCAGGGTTGTTGTGGAAATAAAATGAGATAATATTTATAAAGTACTCTGCAAAACTTAAAGGTTTATATAATAATTTCACTTAAAGATCTTTACTTTGTTTTCTTCCTTCTATAAAGTGAGGATAATTAATGCTGTTCCCTAATCCACTTATATTACTTTGCCCTATCAAAGTCAGATGTGAATGATCTTGAAAGTATGAAAGAAAAAATGAGAGAAATATTGTCATTATTGATGGATGCAAAGATTGACTGAAAAGTATTACAGGAAGGATTATGATAATATTTTAGAAAAGAGATAGCACATACCATGGACTGATATGTGGAAGATGACATAAAGAAGTATGAGATCATGCCAAAAATGAAATATGTGGTTTTGGGAAAATTTATTTTGGGTCTTAATTTTGTCATTAACAAGAGTTCTGTTTTGAACTATATTAATTAGACTCCAGAAAAAAAACTTAGGATCTTTAAGGCATGTTATGTGGTTGATAATTGCTGATGTCTTAGACAGTGTCAAGAAGACTAGAAGCCACATTGAGTTGAGACTTATAGAGGGAAAAGTTCACTAGGGCAACCAGAAAAGGCACTTTTAGTGGTATATTCCTTGGTGAAGGACATGAAAGAGAGAGATGAATGGTATAAATGAGAGGTACTATTTGGCTGAACAATAATGAGGAATTCAATAATACTTTAAAAAATTATTATATAATTTAAAAATTAAAATAGGATTATAATAGCACCTAAGATTGTGAGGATCAAATGACATTTGTAAAGTACTTAGCACAGTGCCTGTCATATCGTGGGCAGTTAATAAGTCCTCCCTCCTCTCCCTTATTCCCTTTCTCCCTCTCTCCCTTCCTCCTTTCCTTCCTTCCTCTCTTCCCTTCCTTTCCCTTCCCTTCCTTTCCCTTCACTTTCCTTTTCCTTTCCTTTCCTTCCCTTTTTCCTTTTCTTTCATTCTCCTTTTCCTTTCCTTTCCTTTTCCATTTCCTTTCCTTCCCTTTTTTCCTTTCCTTCCCTATCCTTTTTCCTTTTCTTCTCCTTTCCTTTTTCCTTTCCCTTTTCCTTTCCTTTTTCCTATCCTTTTCTTTCTTCTCCCATCCCTCCTTCCTTTCTGTGCCCCTCCGTCCCTCCCTAGCTTTTCAGAGTATTAAATTTCGAACAAAAAAAAAGTTGGGAGATAACTGAAATGAAAGTGAGGAGGTGGTAAAAGAGTACCTGAGTGGCTAAACAAATTCACATCTGATCTGTCTGAATTATACCTCTGGGTATTGGAAAAATTTGAAGATACAAACTTATTACTTATCTATAATATTTTAAGAATCATAGAAATAGAAGGAAGGGACTGGGTTTACTGAAGACAGAATTTGAGATATACTAAAGTCTGTGCCATGATAAGGTTTTAGATAAAAGAGAATATTGATTGATGATGGTCAGCATATATCCACTATAACCTAGGTATTGGGGATAGAAAGAAGGCAAAAAAACATAATGGGAAGAAAAGAAGCAAAAGATGTGTGTGTGTGTGTGTGTGTGTGTGTGTGTGTGTGTATGTACAGGGAGAGAGAAAGAGAAGGAGAGAGAGAGAGGGAGGCAGGGAAGCAGGTGAGAGAGGGAGGGAGAAGGTAGAGGAGGGGATAGCAGAAAGTGGGGAAGAGAGGTGGGAGAAAAAGGTGGGGAGGAGAGAGAGAGGAAAGAGGGAAGGAAGGGGGAGAAAGGGGTGACAAGGAGAGAAGAGAGAGAGAGAGAGAGAGAGAGAGAGAGAGAGAGAGAGAGAGAGGGAGAAGTAGAGAGACAGAGACAGAGAGAGAATAAATGTATTAAATGTTGAAAGAAGTCATGGGAATTAGTAGGTGAAGGTAAGGAGGGAGAGCATTCCAGGTTTGGAATACAGCCAGGAAAAAGTTGCAAAAGTAGATGTAGTATTGGGAATGAGAAGTATAGGTGGACTCATAGTTCCTGTTGCATGTGAGGAACAAAGAACATCAATGGGGTTGGATTACAAGTGAAGCAGAGATAGTAATATTCTGGGAGGCAAGAATGGGTTAATAACTAATAATAATAAGATTAGCTAACATTAAATAGAGCCTAATATGTGTCAGGCTCTTAATATAGTGCTAAGTATTTTACAATTCTTATTTCATTTGATCTTCACAATAATCCTGGAAGATAGATGCTATTTTTGCACCCCATTTTTACAAATGAGGAAATTGATGCAAAGTGATTTGCCCAGGGTAACAAAACTTATGTTTGAGACTAGAGTTGAGCTCAGGTCTTCTTAAGGTTAAGTTGTTAAGATCTTTAGAAGGCAATCAAAGGAATCTATATTTGATCCTAGAGACAATATGGAACCAGTAGACTTTATTGAATGACATGATTAAATGTTTAGTTAAGGAAAATCATTTTGGTAGCAAGATGGATTTAATTGAAGAGCTGAGATTGATTAAGAGGTCATTGAAATAGTCTAGGTAAGTGGTAATGAGGGTGTAAACTAAGGTGATGGCTGAAGATGTTGAGGGGTGAGACATCCTAACAGCATTTGGGAATCCCCAGGCCAGTGTCACAGGTTTTGTGAAAAAATTCACAGTCCCAATCTACAAGCTGAGATTGGCAAAAAAGAGTTTATTGACACTCAGTGGGCTAGGATCCTGATTAGGAAGATAGCAAAGATTAGGGAGAAAGAATTCAATTTTATTTTGCCTCCTGTGGCCCAGGGCTAGGGATGATCTTCAGATGAATTGAGGGAGTAATTTCCAGGTCAATAATGGGTGGTGATTATTCCTGAGGCCAGAAACTAAAGAGTGATCTCCAAGTGTATTGTTGAAGATGGAGATTATTTTAAGAGTTTCCCAAGGCCAGGTGAAAAGTGTGTGTGTGTGTTTTTGAGCCAGAACCAGGAAATTCAGATTTTCTGACACAGTCCCCCCACAAAGATTGGACACCACAAAGTCCTTTTACATCAAAGAGATGTTGCAGAGATAGAAACAACGGAATTTGGCCAGTGACTGGATGGGTGGGAGAGAGAGAAAATGAAGAGTTGAGGATAATGCCAAGACATTGGGACATAAGAAAAATGGTGGTTCTTTCAATAGAAAGGGAAGTTCAAAAAAGGAGTGGTTTTTGAGAGAGAGATAATAAGTTCTTTTTTTGGACATGTTAAGTTTGTGATGCAGTTTGAAATGTCTAGTAGGTAATTGTTAATATGGGAGTACAGCTCAGGCAAGAGGCTGAGTTGTGAATAAATGCATCTGGATTTCATTTTTGTAGAGATGACAGCTAAACCTGTGGGCACTGATAAAGTTACCAAGACAAAAAGAATATACAGAGATAATAGAGGCCGGGACAGAGTCTTGAAGAACACCTAGAGTTGTTGTTTAAGTGGACCGATGTCATCAGGAAGATGATGTCTTGTAATGCCAAAGAAACTGAGGCAAGACAGAGATTAACGGTTGTTAATATTTTATTAATGGAGAACTTGAATTAATCAACTGAATGAGACTCTTGTCTCAAAGCATCCATCAACGAGCAGAGGATTCCAGAGACTCTTACAGGGCTGCAGTTATTAGGAAAACAAAGACAAGGGCAGGGTAAAGCACTGGGTGTCTGGAAGTTCCAGGAAAGGACCACAAATTCAGTTCTGACAGGGTCAGGGTATGGAGGAAGGATGATAAATTCTTATAAATTGGGAGGGAAGATGCTAGGAGACACTAAGTCTAAGGCTAGGAAGATAAGGGGGTCATCTAGGTATTTGTATTTTATGACTCTTTGGAATGTAGAGAGCCAGAGTTCTGAGGTCCAATTCTCTTGGTCCTAATGGCCAGGAAAGAGTTGTAGGGAGGTTTGGACCTATCATCTTTACTCAGGAAAACTGAGATATTATAATTCAGGGAAACTAATGCAGGGAAACTGAGGCATAACAGTCTTGACTTGCAAGTGAATTGGATATGTGAGGCAGAACTGTGCAAAAATCATCAGCCTCACTTTCTTCTCTAAACTCAACTCAGTCCAGAGGCAAGATTTATTGGTCAAAACCACTGGTGATGGTGCTAGGTTCAGTAGGAGACCTTGACCTTTTAAAACTCTTTCCCAGGTCTCACTCAGTCTGAGGCAATGCCCATTCAATTATTAAAGGCTAGGTAAGAATTGAGGCCAAAGATGGCCTAGTTTTTCTTCACAAAAGAATCTGCCTGGAAGGGATAGACTCTCAGAGTTTTGACCAGAACAGAAATAATTGCTATTTATACTTACTGGGAGCTATTTACATTTACTCAAAACTCAAAAACTGGGATCATGAAGTCAGACATACCTGAAATGACTCAACATCATTTTATGACAATAATAGTAATAACAATATGGATAACATAATAGTAATAATATCTAGCATTTATATAATGCTCTAAAGTTTGAAGAAATTATTTCATTTGACTTTCATATAAACCTGGGAATTAGATTATATTAAACCCCTCATTTTGAAGTTGAGAAATCTGAGTCAGAGAGAAGTTAAGTGACTTGCCCAGAGTCACATAACTAGAAAGTATCTGAGGCCAGATTAAAATTCAAGTCTTCCAAACTCCAGGTGCAGTGCTCCCTCAGATGTCTCCAGGTCATTATTTTTTTACTCTAATAAGCTTAATATCTTGATCACTTTTCTTCTCCACTTCAAACTTTGTTCCCTTTCAATTTCTGTGGCTTCTGTTTTTATTATACTTAATGTATAGAAAAGATCACAACTTAAGCTGTTTCCCTAAAATTAGTCCAAACTCAATTTGAATCAGGAATGATAATTCTTAATATTAGTCTGATAGAAAAAGAGACTTGGGATCATATTGAATAGTTTTACTAATTACATCTTGATCTTTCCCTACACATAGAGCATTCATTTAGGAATGGTTGTGCTCAGTTTATTAGTACATGATGGTAAGGAATACAAGATAAAATGTTCAATTTCTGTATAGACAAGTTAGCTTTGTATGGCTTTCTGGGCAATGACAATACTCTGACTCTAGTCAGTTGTATAGACATATTGTTGGTCACCAGGAATGCTGGATATGCACATGCGCGCACGCGCATGTGCGTGTGTGTGTGTCTAACAGAGAGAGAGAGATAGAGAGACAGAGAGAGAGACAGAGAGAGTATGTGTGTATGAGAGAGATTGACAGAGACAGAGGGAGAGGGAGAGAGATGGAGAAATCAATATAGATCCTCCATACCTACTTTGAAGAACCACCTGCTGCCCCCATCTCCCCCAAACCCTCAATATAGAAAGTGTTGCAAAAGTCCAGTACAATTTAAAGCTTAAAAATATACTTGGGATACCTTGTATCTCTTGCTCAAGGTTATGTTAGTGCTTTTTTCATCATTTTTGCAGAGTAATGATTGTTTCTTCCTTTGTATTTCTATCCTCAGTGCCTAGCTCAATGCCTGGTTGTTTAATATTTGTGCTTAATAAATACTTATCAACAGCCAGTCTACTAGAATTAAAGATCCAATTAAATACAAAACATATACTTCGCTGTTTGGCTTTTAAATCCCTTCTAATCTTACTCTCACTCTCGCTCTCTGTCTCCCCATTTTCTCCCTTATGTTTCATCCATTTATGTCTCTACTTATAATCTATATATCTATAAATTCATGTATTTGTATATACATGCAAAGACACAAATGTGTATATATATATATGTGTATGTATAAATATGTTACACATTTATATATATGTGGATATATGTATATGTGTGTATGTATATGTATGTAAACACACACACATACACACATATATTGTTTTCCCCAAATAGAACATAATCTCTGAAGGTAGGGACTTTCTATCTCCAGAACGTAGCAGAGTGCCTGGCACATGGCATGCACTTATGAATGCCTGTTGATTGAATGAATGAAGAGAGAAAAGATCTTTCTGTATTTTAAAACTCATTGAATCAATACACCTTGCAGTTAAATATTCAGTTAGCATTGCTGCTTTGCATTAAACATTTGGGAGGAATTACAAAAATTCAGTTTGGATTCAGTCAACATTCTCCTTTTAGCCAGGATGCTCTGAACAGATCCCAGAAAGATAACTATTTAATGTAATCTTCAACCTCTTCCTGAAGTTTACGTTCACAGAAGTCTTGAAGAAGAGAATCTCACAATTTTGCTTTGTGCCCTTGCCTTAGTACTTAAGGCATTGAGTGAATTGGCTGAATTGTTTATAGCACTAGACTTCCTTTTAAGATATTGCTGTTGAAAGAAATCTAGTGAACTTTGGGACTAAAGGATAATTTATTCATCTATTCCCAAGTGGGATAATTTGGCTACTCTTTGACCCATATGCATCTTTATCTAGGTAGAGCTATTTTTTTATCCCCTTGTCATGAGTTCTGCCTTTGAAATTTTGAACAAGCTTCTCTGTGACCTAACATAGCCTTCCTTTTTCACTTTATCAATTTATGATTTATCTTTCAACATACATGCCTTAGAAGCTTTCCCTGACTTAAACAATTCTTCTAATATCAATATTTTCCTTAGGTTCATAGGATGGATACTGTTATTCTAATTTTACAAATGGGAAGACTGTGGTGTAGAGCAGTTGCTTGGGGGTCACATGGTTAGTAAGTGACAGAGATGAGATCTGAACCCATGTCTTCCTTAAGTACATCACTCTCTCCACCATGCCATGCTGATTTTCAGTATTGATGATGATGACGATGATATTTTTGGCTCATTTTAGTGATATAGATGGATCAATTAATTCACAAAGTTCATCCTCATATTGAAGAAGTTCATACTGAAAAAACTACAAAATAGCTAGTTCAGGGAGCTGGTCAGAATTCTGCTCCTAAATTGGAGACAAATAAGAAAGACCCTTATTTAAATGATTCTTACCTGCTAGTACTGTTGTTGAGAACCTCAATTCATAGGATGGTAACTTCAAATCTGACTAGCCCAACTCCCTCATTTTATAGATGAAGAAATCGAGACCCAGAGAGATTTAATGATTTGCTTAAGGTTACACAGGAAGTAAATTATAGAGCTGGAATTCAAACTTAGGATCAGGACTTAATTCATTATACCATACTGTTTCTATTCTAAAGAAACTTTTTCTTAATAAGGGATCCCCCAAAACTCTTGTTTCATTTTTAAACTTAAATAGCTGTTTAAACTTTAATCTGTCATTAAATCTTAAAACAGCCCCAAGACGTTTGGGGGAGGCTGTATCTTTTTTTTTTTTTTTTTTTACTTTGTATATCCAACAATCTTGTCTCATCAGACAGGGTTTTTTGTTTTGTTTTGTTTTTGTTTTGTTTTGCTTTTTTGTTTTTAATTAAGAACAAAGTTATATGTTTGGATGGTCCATAAATTCAGAGGATTATAATTCAGAGGTTCTTAAGATGGAGTCTGGGAAAGTTTTTTTTTTTAATTTAAGTATTATGATTTTAAAAGTATAATTATTTCCCTTGGAATAGTGTATTTTATGTATTTAAAAATATTATACTGAGAAAGGGATTATATAGACTTCACTAGACTTCTAAAAGAGTTTATAATAAAAAAGTTACAAATGCCTGCAGTAAATAAAGAATGGCGAAATAAGGACTACTCAACGTCTTTCCTTAGGCCCTGGCTAATTCTGAGCTAGATGGATGAATATTGTCGACAGTGCATCAACTTTATGATTATGTACAACTGTTCAACAAATAACAGTAATTGCTTTCCATTCTCTATATTTAGGAGGCTAACACAACTTATAATAAATATGATGACCTTTAGGTTAGACATTTCCTGTAAAGTAATGACCAGACCTTCTCCAGATGGCTATTAAGTATGAACAAGAGCACTCAGGCATTGTCTTAAAAATAACGAATAAATAACACAATAAGTGATACTTCACTTGTTATGTAATAATGTGGTGGGTGTTAAAAAAGATAGCATTGGTAGCCTCCTTTTCTTTCCTATTATTCTAATTAAATATAGGATAAATATATTTTGGGGGTAGGTCACAAATTTACTAGACTTCTTTTAGCTCTATTTGGCAATTGAGTTGTAGTTAAAAGAAAAATCTTTCAAACTTTAATAAAATTTCAAAAAGGTCATGAGTCTATAAACTTTATTCAGGAGTTGTCTCACAGTTTTTTGTCATATCGTGTAAGAGTCAACTCCTTAAACTTTGGAAAAGGCTTGAACTATTGGCATTTTTAGATTTGGTCTGAATAATGTAGTTCAAGTGATTAAAACAGGGATAAAAATGGTTAAGACCCTTTTTATATGTCCCCTGGACCCCTTTGGCAGACTAGTAAGGCTTATGAGCTCCCTTTTAGAAAAACTTTTTTAAATGGATAAAATAAAGCACATAGGATTACAAAAGAAACCAATTATATTGAAATGCAGTTATCAAAAGTTTTTTTAAAAAATTCATGGCCCCTAGCTTAAAAACACCTAGATTAAAATAGCAAGCATTCTATAAAAATCCATTGGTCTGTGAAGTTAGTTGTTGTAGATGGAAATCAAATGACTAACATTTTTTTGAACCTTGAACAATTTTTATTTATTCATTTTTTTAGTTATCAGATGTAGACAACCCTTTTAAAACCTGTGCCATAGGAATTTGGATCTTAAATCCTATAATTGTCTTGAAAATGAATTTTGATACTGGCCATATTTAAACATTTCCAAACAGTCAAAGATAATTCCCTCAATGAGGTCAAATATCTAAATGTTTGGAAAGACAAAATTTGGCTGGAGTTTTTCATTTTTATGCATGTGACATTTGATATTGTATAGGCTATTTGAAATTCATCCATCGATCAATAAAAAATTATTAATAACCTACAATGTGCCAAGCACTCTGTCTGCTTAGGGGCTAGAGATAAAAATACCCAGAAATTATCCCTACTCTCAAGGAGATTACATCCTGATGATTATTTGCCAATTTGTCTACCTGTGCTGTTTCTGTTCTTATCTTTTAATAAATGCTTCTTTCTATAGGATTTTAGTGTAGTTAGATCAATTTATATACAATAGAATATGTGACTATTTTTGGAAGATGAAACTGAATTTTGAGGAAATTGACTGCAATTTTACTCACACAAATTATACCATAGCATCAATGGTGTCATATGTATATATGTGAATTGTTGATATTGATATGTAATTGAACAGATATTCATAAGGAAATGAAATCTCTATAGATCTTTTCACTGAACTTTTGTCCAGCATCATCTTAGCAAGGAAGACAATATACTTTATTTTGAGGATGGTAATGATTGGTGTGGATAAAAATAAGTTTAAAAACAATGGAGAATGTCTCAAAAATAAATATTTGATCAATGGCAAACAAAACCAAATAAACCAAGACTTTCTTCAAAAATTTATTCAATGCAAATCTGTAATCTTTTATCATTGATGGCTGATTTTTCAAATCTGAGGTACTGGGGATATGCTATATAGTTATAGCAGACTGCTTTAAAAGCATTATCTTATAGATCAACATTTCTAGTATAAACAGTATTTAAATGTAAAGCTTTTTTTTTTAAATCACACAAGTTCTTTGCTGCTATTTAAAGTGAATGTTACTGGAAAAAATTCAGTGAGGAGGCTAAAATAAATGATTTTGAGTGGAAAATATTGATAGTTTGCCACTCTGTAATATTCAGTTATGTGATACTATTAAGAAGGGTCAGTAAGATGTATGACTGGACTATGCCAAAATGTACCAAAACTTCTCATATGACATGTTGTCCATATAAGGGCTGTCTGAGGGTTGTGGGTGACCTTTCATTTTTTTTTTTTTTTGATCTGTGTTACTTTAAAGGACAGTGTAATTGTCTAACTTGTGAAATTAGTTAATGGATTTAAGACATTGATTAAAGCTTTAAAATACATAAAATAGTGTAACAAATGATAGTTTTCTGAAGCAGTCTTGACTTTAGGCAGTTTATTGGCAGGAAAGCTCTTCATGGGCTTCTAAGAGGAAGTCTTGGTAAAGTGCTTAGGTAATAGAAACAGAACTGGGTATAAATCTCAACTCTGACACAATGCATACATATGGGCAAGTTATTTCACTTTCACCTTAAGTTTCCTCATGTGTAAATTGGGAATAATAATACCTGTAAATACCTACTTTGCAGCATGATTGTGAGGATCAAATGAGGTAGCATATATAAAGCATTTTAGGAAAACTCAGAAATGCTGTGAGATGTCAATTATTATCATCCTGTAAGTCAAATGTTCTTGCAGATTTTCCAAGTGAACTGACCACCACTGAATGAAAATGAAAGGTGGTATAATCTATAGAGAACAAGATTTGGGGTCAGAAACACCAGAGTTCCAATCCTGTTTCAGATACTTGACACCTAATGTCTATGTGGCCTCATTTAATTACTCTGTACCTCAGTTTCTTCATCTGTAAAATTGGAATAATAATAACATCTATTTCTCAGGGTTATTGTGAGGGCTGAATGAGTCAACATACCTAAAGTTCTTTGCAAATTTTAAAACACCAAATAACTGGTAACTATAATTTAGGTAACATCTCCGATCAACATAGAAAAAGGTGCTAATTTATTCAGAGAATTTTTTCATTCTTTTTTTCCCCACATATTTTCAATTAAATCATATTTGGTACCTTTTAAAAGAAATCTTATTTTTTTAAAGTTACACAGTAGACTATAACATTTAAAGAATGTATCAGTTCCTACCTTCAGTGCCACTCATTTTTGCCATTTTCCTCTGTGAAATTATATTAGCTTTTGGAGGGATTAGAGATAATTTGAAAATGAAAGATACTAGGTTGCTTATACCAGTATCCCAGGGAAACTTTGATACAGAGGTAGTTCTTGCATTTTTTTTTCTGAAGGTGGCAACATGGGATGGAAAAAAGGAATTTTTATTTTTTAATTCCTTAGGAATATTAAAAAAAGAAATCCATGCAGTCAGTTCTGCCTTTACTCATATTTTATATGCATTTTTATCAGGATCTTGTTATGTTATTTCCAGCCTTAGGCAGTCTCAAAACTTGAAAAAAGAAGAATGCTACTGGGAATTAGGACATATAGCAAGAGTGAAGTATCAGCATAATTCTTTTATGTCTTTGCTCCAGTCATCTAAAAACATCATCCACAGTTCAAGCATACTCAGTAGCATGTCTGATGAAAGATTGGAAAATACGATTAGCAAGATGAAGAAGTGGACCCAGGTCTTAAGTTGTTAAATTGTTCTTCTACTCTTCCATTTAAGCAATGGATGAAATAATTGGTAAAGGTAGCTCTGAGTCTGTCTGAAAAGCTACTTTTCTGACCAGCTTAGATTACAACATGGTAACCTTATCAGTAGTTCAGCATGACTATAATAAACTCTCATTTTTTGATGTATTTTATCTGCACTGCATCACCTTGGCATAATTGTCATTTTAACTGGATAAGTTACTGCTTTTTTCTTTAAGTGTGATTTAGGCAGGAGCAACTTAAATAAAATTTCATTTCAGGCAGAAATGTGTGGAGCCAGCTGTGAATTGAGATTTGGTCTTGATTTGTAGACTTAAACAAATTTAAATGGTGTTCTGCCAGGAGCAAGCTTAAAAACTGAGCCTACACCAAAAAAGAAGCTTTTTCATTTAACATATTTTGTACTATCTTCAAAATGAGAAGTGGAAACAAGTATCTTTGCTTAAAGCATGGGCTTGGAGCAATCTGCATAACCAATAAAGTATATGTTTCTTGAAGGCAGGGACTACATTTTGTTTTGTAATTGTGTTCCCCCTCTTACATCCCCCCAAGTGTCTATCACAGTTCCTTCCACATATTAGGCTCTTAATAAATGCTATTGTATTGAACCGGATTTGGTCACTTCATCTCTGCGGGACTCAATTTGGTTTCTCCTCCTCTCCTCCATTTCTATAGCAAAGGCAAATTAAAAGGAGAGAATGGGTAAAGGATTAAAGAAATTATGGAATGTGGAAGGGAGTTGAAGATGGCAGTGATAGGCTCATAAAGTCACTATCCTTGGAGAAAAATAGGAAGGATAGTCACCAATAGAATGTTTCTTGAAGGCAAGGACTTTTTTGTTCAGTTCTATCACTAGATTAGCACCTTGCATGTAGTAGGTGCCTAAGAAATATTTG
>JAJPUD010012938.1:0-33031 GCA_023553655.1 Myrmecobius fasciatus
GATTCAGAGACTTTTAACATTAAATCAAGAGCAATTTCTTCTCTGCCATAGTCTAACCTTTATATTGAAAGTTAGAAAACCCAGGAAAGCCTCAGAGTATAGCTCTGCAACCCAGGGATTGAATTAGGGAATGGTCTAGCTCTCCATCTCTTTTTCCTTGCCATGTTTACTCACTGGTTCTAATGAAGCTCAGAATTTTTCAAAGGTAACTCATTGATCATTTAATAAAAGAAATACCAGAGAAGACTTGTCACTGAGGCCTACTTGAAGTCTGGAAAGGAGAGAGAATTCACTGCCTTTCATGGCAGTCCATCCACTTTGGCACAGTTCACATTGTTAGCAAACTTTTCCTGACATTGATTGTAAATGTGTTTCTTTACAACTTCTACTCATTGGTTCTGCCCTTTCTTGTCCAAATGGAATTCAGTGTTTGCAGATTAACTGGGACAAGATAAAAGTAATGTTTTCATTAACATATAATAAACCTTACAGTTTTTTTTTACAACTTAAGAAAGTTTAACTTATATATAACATGTTCTACCTTTCCCTGAGTTCATAAGATTTTTAACATATCCTTTAATTTTTCATCATGAAACTATATCTTTTTCTTTTTGGATAGCATACCTTTGAGGAAACAGCTCATTTTTCCAAGACTGATCTTTATTTTCCCCATAGATTTTCTTTTTTTAGTAGTAGTTTATTTTTCCAAATACATGAAAGATAGTTTTCAATATTTACTTTTGCAAAATCTTGTGTTCTAGATTTTTCCCTTTCCTTTCTTCCTTCCTTCTCTCCCTTCCTTCCCCAAAACAGCAAGCAATGCGATATAGGCTAAACATACCTATACATTTTTTTTGGTGGGTTTTAAATCAATGGCAAATTTCCTAATCCATTGAATCTTGCTTATCTCTTGGATAAATTTCTTTTCTTTTTTTTTTTTTTTGCTGAGGCAATTGGGGTTAAGTGACTTGCCCAGGGTCACACAGCTGTTACGTGTCTGAGACCAGATTTGAACTCAGGTCCTCCTGACTTCAGGGCTGGTGCTCTATCCACTCTTGGATAAATTTCATGATATGTGATATGGCAAGGGACAAGATCATATGGCAGCATTCCACTTCCATTTGGCAGTTTCTAAAATTCTTGGACAATTCTGTTATCAATATATTTATCAAAATTCACCATTCCTCCCTGATTGAAACAAAACATTCAGCTTGAAGTGAAATATGCCCAGAATATTTGGGGAGGTGGTTTAGATATATTTTATATATAGTGTTGATGAAGATTCTCAAACTTCAAAGGCTCACCTGAACTACTGCTGACAATGGTTTTATATAGCCTTAAATTAAAAATTAAAATTTTATCTTCTAGTCTTAAATATTCTATTATTTGTAAATATCTTGCCTGTAGCTGGCATTTTCCCCCTTCTTTAAAACTATTTAAAAGTGGTCTTCTCACTGTTCTTTAGTTAAGAAGCCATTGCTACACTGTAAAGGAATCAGTAATCCAATTAGCAAGCACTTTGAAAGTTTTTGCTTTTTTTTTCTTAGAATTTCTTTCTACTCTTTTGAAAAAATATGACAATATTCATCCATCTCCAGTTTCCTAGAGCCTTTATCTTTAATAGGTGTAGTAGTTTTTTTTCACATTTATTACTATCCCAGAAACAACAGCAACAATAATTGTCATTTGTATAGAACCTCAAGGTTTACAAATATTATACAAATATTTTCTCATTTTATCCTCACAACAGTCTTAAGAGTTAAGTCCCAGTTTTACAGATGAGGAAACTTAGAGTTTCAGTGAAATCCCAAAGATCATTCTGCTACTAAGCACTGGAGATTGGATTTGAACTTGGGTCTTCTTGACTCTAGAACCAGCACTATTCATTGAACTACCTTATTCCTAGCTACCAGTTCTCTTCTTAGTAAGAAGAGTTCCTGTATTGAGTTTCTTGGTCCCCCATGCACTACCCCATCCCCACTCTATTATTGGGCCATCCTGTACTTAGATATGGTCCAACATTAGCTTTGTAGTTTTCATGTTGCTTTTACTATTTTAAAATCAGTACTAAGGTATAGAACTTATTTTCTCACCAACTTTTGTTGTGAAGATGAAATTAGGTAGACTTATTTGGAACTATGCCCAAAGGACAGCCAAGCTTTGTTTGTCCTTTGTCTAACAATACCACTATTAGGTGTACATCCCAACGAGATCACAAAAAGAGAAAAGGACCTGTGTGTGGAAAAAAATAATTATATAGCAGTCACTTTTATGATAGCAAAATACTAGAAATTGAAAGGATGCCCATCAATTGGGGAATGGCTGATTAAGCTATACTATATGAATATATTAGAATACTATTGTGCAACAAGAAATGATGAACAAGCAGATTTCAGAAAAACCTGAAAAGACATGTATGAACTGATGCAAAGAGAAATGAGCAGAGTCAAGAAAACATTGTACATAATTTCAGGATCAGTGTGATGATCAACTGTAAATGACTCGGCTCTTTTTAAGAACATAATGATCCAAGATAAGTACAAAGGACTCATGAAGGAAAATACTATACATATCTAGATAAAGAACTTATGGACTTGGAAACAAGATTGAAGCATATTTTTTTCACTTTATTCTTTCTAATTTTTTCTTTTGATATATTTCTTCTTTCACAGCCGTGATTAATATGAAAATGTGTTTTATGTGATAGCACATGTATTAATGATATCAGATTGCCTACCATCTTTGGAAGAGGGGAAGGGAGTCAGTGAGAAAACTTGGAATTTAAAGTCTTGTAAAATGAATGCTAAAGATTTTCTTGTCATGTGTTTGGGGGTAAATGATGTTATAAAAAAGAAATTAGGTAGACTTTCATAAAGCATGTATTAATTTTTTGTATGTTCTTTTAATTCTAATTCAGGGAAGAGACCAGAACAATTGAGAAGGTCATGGACAGTAGCTGTAAAATAAGGGGTAGGAATGGGCGACTAACCTCAGAAGTCTCTTCCAGCTCTCCTGTGATGAGACTGATGGACTAAAGCTAGCAAAATGAACTTAATAGAGCTGAATGTAAAGTGCAATACTTAGAGAAATGTCATCTATAAAGAACAAGATAGATGAGGAAGATGGGGCTTAACAGCAATTTATGAGACAAACTTGGATATTTTTGTTACTTATAAGCTCAGTATGAGTCAGCAGCGTGACATGACTGCTGAAAAGAACATTAATGCAGTCTTAGGTAGTTTTTGTAGAAGTACAGTGTCTAGAGAAAATAATACTGTTGTCATAATTATTCTGAATTCATTGATCTTACATGTGAAGTATTTTATTCAGTAATGTTCTTCATATTTTAGAATATTGAAAAATTGAAACATGCTTAGAGGAAGGAAACTAGGATTGAAAAAGGGAGTTGAAAGCATGTTATATGAGAAAATTGTTGGGAAAAAGAAAAACAAACAAACCCTCCCTACATCCACCAGTGCTACCACCACCAGCATCACCTTGGGTTGTTTAACCAGAAAAGAAAATTTGGGAAGGGAGATGAGCATTGCTTTCAATTTGTCAAAAACTTTGACAAATTTTTATATTGAAGAGGAACAAGACTTATCTTTTATTAGTACTAGTAGGGATATAGGTGTTGGGGTATATGTGCAGATTTTGATAAAAGGAAAAATATGTTGATAGTTTCAAAATGGAAGAGAATATCTTATGAAATGTTGAGAACTTCCTTACTGGACATGTTAGATGCTGGATGTTCAGGCATTAGAAAGGTGATTCTTGTATTAAGTGGGAGGATAGATTGATTAGTTATTAACCCGTAAAGCCTCCACCTTCTTTTTTTTTGAAGTTCTGAAATTCTAAGGAAAAAAAAAAGATAAGAAAAATCTTCCTGCCAGTGAGAGAATAGATTTTTTTGAGGGAATTTTGCATATTTGCTTTTTTTTGCTAGTGCTATGACCATGCTGCTTTACAGTATAAGAGCGATCCCTAAAACTATATAGTCATTGTCCCTTTATGTTTTCTTTTTAGAAAAAAACTATACCCCATTATAATTTTTCTCCTAGGTGAAAGACTTGATGTAATTTTTATGTAAGCATTATGTCAGGAACTCTTTCCTTATACTAAAGATCCAAGTGCATCATAGGGAACTTCTCATTTCTCTAGTTCATTGTCTTACTTGCATGACTTGGGAATCTCTGTATCTGATGCATTATTATGGGTAGTAATCATCAGTTTCTTTTATTAGAATATAGACACTTTATGCCTATCAGGACTTGCTTTGCTTGTTCCCCTTAGCTCCTTAGTCTAGTTATTTTCCTCAGCTCACAGCAGATTGTCCTTTTGTTGACAGTCCCCTGAAGTTCTGTCTTCAATCTTCAGTACAAAGTGATTTTTTTTCCTTTTTGGGGGATTGTTTCTCTAATGACTTCCATGTATGAGAAGAATGTTTTTTACTGTGTTTACAACTCTAAAACTTAGGTGAAAGTTATGAGGCAGGTAGAATTAAAGATCAGAGCTGATCCTTGCCAGTTCTGTATCTCCTGTGTTCAAGAGCATTGATTCTAGAAAGGCCTTCAGCTAAGGTCTACATATGGAATTTTGTGATTCTAAGATTCCCAGATGACTGCACAAGGCAAAGTTCCTAGTTGAATTCGATGTTAAGGATTATCCACTTGCTGAATTAGCTGGATCAAGAAATGCAAGAGTATACTTGTAAAATGTTATTCTTCAGACATTATGGAACCTTGACAAATCAAGTTCAAGTAAAGGGGAAGTCTTGGAAAGACTAGAAGATGTTAAGTCCCATTTATAAGCTTTCCCTGTTCCCCTATTCCAAAATAAATAGGCTAACTTGTGCAACATTGACCTTCAAGTGAGAATGTGCAACATTAAAGGAATTGTTCTCACCTTTTCTCAGTTGATGGTTTTGTTTTCTTCTTCATGTTGTTAGTTGTGTGATGCTTACTTTCTATTTATTAATATTTATTCATTTTATCTTTCAAAACTTAATTGTTTGCACATTCTGTGAATGAACAGTGACACAATCACTGCTAATGTAACCCTTGAAATTCTGAAAGCCACTTTTAATTTTTTTTTCATACCTCTGAACTTTTCTTCTTAAGTTTATTATGAGCTAAATTCTTGCTGGCAGGTTTGAAAATTCTCCTATTTACAAGATGGTGCTCTCAGGATAACTTTCCATTAGGGTAATATTAATAATCTCCAAATATTCAGTCCTTACTGGGACACACTTGTGCTATGTTGTTTCTGGTTCTTGTTTCCATTGCATGGTATATTAGTATATGATTTTATATCCTGAATTATTATGGTAGAGTCCTATTTTATTGACAAGGATATCACAATGTGAACCATTATGGTTCTTTTTATATTAATTTTCTATGGCACATGGGGGAGAGATTTGCTATCATTGTATAAACAAGGAAATTGACCTATATTGTTACAAAGTGCATGGTAGTAGTGAGACTTGAAACAGAATTTTAACTGTGCTATGAATCTAGTAGTCATGTTTCATAATAAAGCTATTTTGCTGGTTCAAGTTAAATAGAAGTTGAACAAAAGCCTTATTCCAATGCCTCATTGGATGGTCCCAGATGCAGACTGTCTGCTTTCCAAGGGCCAAACTAGCCAAGTATGGAGAGGTTCACCACCTGTAGCCTGGCCATGTGATAATGAATTCTTTGGCCACGGTGGTCCACGAAACAAATATAACAACAATGACCACAGCCAACAAGCCTCAGGTGTGGCCCTTTTCCAATTCTACAGTGATATTGGAGAGGAAAGTAGAATAATAAAAAGGTTCCATTTCAGTCCTGCTTTTATTAATTTTAGGCAGAGATGAAAGTGATGGAACATTAGAAATGATTGAACAGGTGGTGTTGAACAGGTATTAGATTTTGTTTTCCTAGACTCTTTATTTAAATTTGTGTAAAACTTGTGACTAGCCATCTGAATTCATGGAGTAGATTACAGTACAGGCTGCCCCCAATTTACAAGTCCCTAACTTAAAATGATGTATACCAAGCTGAGGCTAACTGTACAGTATTGGGAATTATGATTGCAGGAGAGAGCATCAGAGCACTTTTTGGGGGAGATTCAGGATTCAGGAAGTTAATGGTCACTTGGGTACCTAGGGAGAAGAGCTATAGGAAATGAGAAAGGGCTATGGGATGGGAAAAGGGTAATGGTGTCAGGGGTTAAATTTCACTTATTGTGAAGATTCCCCTCCACCACATGGCCCTACACTGTAATGACCCAGGACTTAGCAAAAACTGTTGCTCTTAACGACGTTATTGATTAAGTAGCTTTTTGCAGTCTAGCCAGGGAAATTAACCAATATTTATAAGATTGTTTCTAAAAGCAAATACATTTTACCCTTCCAACACATAACTCACAAAGCATTTTTTTTGGTCACACTCTTTGTTCATTTGTAGAGATTCATCTGTAATCATGTGAAGTTGCTGGTCTTTTGGAAGCTTTTATCAATTTAAAGTTTCTTTTGTTTCTAATTTGAAAATGCATATTGAATATTACTCTTTTTGATATTTATAGAAACCTATTTATGCAAGTACAATATTTTGTTGTACTCTCTGGGTATCATGTCATCATTTGTCTGGTTTTGGCTGTACTCATTTATCAGCCAGCAACCAAGAGAGAGGACCCTGGAGTGTCTTTTTTCCACTCCCCCAGAATAGCTTTCAGGGAAATTGAAGTAGGAATTTTATCCCTTAAAGGGAGAGTTAGCTGCTCCCACACTTGTTAGGGGAGATCTGTTGCCTCTGATCAACTACCTCCTGGTGAATTTACTGCTCTTTGGTCATTTTTAAATGGAATGTTTCTTTTTAATAAACCAGGTTTTATCTGATTTTATCCCTTTGCTTTTTACTCTTAATTTTGGGAGTGGATACTATTCGCTTTGTATCTTGAGATATCTTGTTGAATTATCTCATAGAAATATAACTGGCATCAATGATTCATTTATTACTTGATAATCTGAGTCCTGGTCAGTGTCCTAGAATCTGTCATTTTGTATTGCAATTTGAATTGGGAAGATTAGTTTCAAAGGTAGCATAGGAAACATTGTAAATGCCATAAAAAACACACAGCTGATGTATTTGTAATCCTAACTCTACTATGTGAGAGAGCACAAGTCTGTTCACATTTAAAGGTGTTTATGTTCAAACTGTGCAAAATGATATATAGAATATTATATCTTTTTTCTTCTGAAATATAACTGAGATTTTTCTCAACTTTTGAAAAAAATAAATATGACACACTCAGAGCACAGATACAAGGTACATCTAATAGCCCAATTAAATTCATTATTCTGGGTTGAGTCAGTGATAGCAATAGTCTTGCTCACAGGGAAAGTGAGAGAATTATAGACTACTTAATGCTTCTAGACAGATGTAAGTACCAGACACTGGATTGTTTTCTTACTGATCACTGGTCTAAGACTTGCCTTTCAAAGAGCTGAGCAGGATTTATTAGCATTTTTATTAATTTCACTGAAACATTCAGAACCTGGATACATTTGAAATATGGGTCTTTTCAGTGCAGGTATTATGTAATTTACAAAAAAGAATGTTTTAGCATTTATTTTGCTGCTCTTTTAACATTAATTTCATAAAATCTCTCTATCCTTCTAAGATAATCAATTTTTTACATTTTTTTTGCTTTTGCCTTCCTGTATTCTTCTAATAAAATCTTAGTGACTATCATTGGTTTCATTGTTTTAAAGACATATCCTTATCATATTTTCTAAAACTTGCAAAACTCCAGAGGGAGAAGCATAAATTCTAGAACCCTTCTATCTGCTCTCTTTGTTACTAGTTTTTCTGATCTTCAGAATAACATCTTTTGCTGCCTGAGGGATTTTTCTACCTCGATGTATTATCGGCACCACAAACTCAACCATTTACAAAGTCAAACTCATCATCTCCTTCCAGCTTCCTTAATTCTGTTATTTTATCATCAACATCTTTTGGAGACATCAAATATTTTCCTTCATCCAGATTCCAAATATTTTTTTCTTCCCTTTCCCTTAATCCTTCACCCCTATGCATTCTGCTTCTAATTCTGGTCAGTTCTGTTTTCCCAGTATTGTTTGGACTGTTATTCCAAAGTCCTGACTGATTTCCTGCTTTCTGTCTTTTCCTTCTTTAATCCATCTTTTACAGCATAATTAAAAGTAATGATTATAATGCATGGGTCTGACCATATCAGTAATCTATTAAAAAACCTTCAGTAGTTCCTTACCATCAATAAGATAAAATACAGCCTCTTTGGTCTGTCCTTGAAGCTACAATTTAGCTTCAGTATTTCCAAACTTTTTGCATTATGAGGACTTCAAAGGAAGAGAACATCAATAACTAATAACCTATATTCATGCTCTGCTCTACCATAAATTCGGAATCTTTAAATAAACCCCCCCACACACACACACGCACACACAAATTAAGGCCATCACTTGGACTCTACTTGGAATTGGACTGCTCTGTGTCTTTATGGAAAGTGAAGGTCTCTATAATTATAATTGTTTGAACAAAGTGGGTGATTATCTGCTTTGGAGACTGTGGAAGTGATTCTGGCATTATTAAACTACAGAATCACCAGAAATTGAATTGAAGTAGAACTTGGAGCTTTTAGACTAACACTTAATGAACAAGAATGAACTCGATAAAAATAATGAGCACTACATCATATTGAACAGATTGTTTTCTGATCATTGCCCGAGAATGAACCTGTCTTCTTTAGAGGCAACTTGTTCCACTTGCACATAACTCTAATTATCAAGCTATTTTCTTTAAATCAAGCCAAAATATCTCTTCCTGCAGCTTCTGCCCACCACTCCTGTTTCTCTCTAGTCTCAGACTAAGTAGAAAAGGCCTTATACTAACTCTTCCATACAACCTCTCCAAAGATTTGAACACAGCTCACCCACATCAGACTTTGTTCTCCAGGTTCAACATCTTTGCTCCTAGTTAGACTTCATTGTTTTGTGATCTCAAGGTCTTTTACTTTTCTGATGACTCTTCTCTGGAAGATCTTCAGTTTATCATTGGTCTTTTTGAAATGTTCTACCTATTTGAACATAATACTCCAAACAAATTTTGTACAGTAGGAAATCATCTCTCCTTAGACTGCATTAGGTCTTTTGGCTGCCATTCAGTTTAACTGACTTGTATTGAAACCACTTGGATTTAAAGTACCCAGACAGTTTTTAGTTAGATTACTATATAATTAAGCCTAAATGATTTGCTTTAGTGATACAATGCTTTATAAAATTTAGCTAATCATCATTGTTATCATTATTTTGTCTTTGTGAAGTTAATTTCTGAATCTTAATGTGAGGCATTATATTGATTCCTAGTAAGTTTTTGAAGAGCAGGGACTCTCTTGTCATTCTTTCTGAATACATTATCTGTGCTTATGCACAGTGCCTGGCACATAGTAGTTACTTAATAAATCCTTATTGACTGACTAAATTTCATCTTAATAGATTTGGCCTAATGTTATAACTTATCAAAATCCTTTTGAATCTTAACTCTGTCATTCACCCTACTGTGGCAGCTTGCTTCACAGATTGTACATAGGGAATTTTCTTCTTCAGTGTTTCTGATTTTAAAATTCCTTTTATTATATTTGTAAGACATTAGCTCAAAGCACTTTTATTAGCCCTTGTTAAGGATAGTTCATCCTTGGGCAAGAGCCCATCATTCCTGCATTTCAAATTGTGGTTTAAAAATCTATAATCTGAATGTCTTTTTTAAGGCATCATCATCTTAACCTACTGTTAACTTCCAGAATTTCTTTTTAGTGTGTATGTGTGTGTGTATGGGTGTGAAGCCTTTGTTTTTTGATAAATAGCAGTGATGAAAGCAACTCCTATGTCTCTTAAGACCTTCAGTTGCCAAATACTCTATAATCATGAATCAGATTTACATACCTGTAATTGTCCTAAGAGATGAACGAACAGGCACACAGTGGTTGAGTGAGTCTCCCAATGTCACACAAGCTATTAGTGGCAAAGCTGCAATTTGAACCCAGGAACTCTGATTTTAAATTCAGTACTCTTTTTGGCTTTAGTGATGACTTTCTAGATTTATCCTGGAAGTATCACATGAGTCTTCTTGCTTAATTGCTTAATCATCTTCTCTGAATCACAATTACAGTTATACCTGATATTATTACCTTCTGTCTTTTTTAGAACTGGTTTGTATATTAATGCATGTATACATATACATATATACATACATATATGCATGCACACATCATACATATGGTGTGTTTGTGTATATGTGTATTAACTTTACATTCCCCACTTGAGTCTAGTAAAAATAGAAAGTTGGTATTGCTCTCTGTCTCTGTTGTCCTCCTCCTTCTCCATCTCTCTATGTCTCTCATTTATATTGTAGACTTCAGTCCTTCAGGTATCCTATTGGTTGGTCATTGCCTAAAAATCCAGAGAGGAATTGAACTTTTAATCGATATGGGATATAACACTTTGGTTAACACATAAAGTGGATAGTATTTATCATTTTGATAACTAATGGGAAGTTCTCTATCAAAGCTTTGCCCCAGGAAGTCAGAAGACTTCTCTTTTTGATGTCAGTGTGACAGACCAGTACTAAGTCACCAGCCACAATATTGGATGATCTCTCACCTGATGCCCTTCTGCATCTATTTGATCATTTCTTGGAAGACAAGCTGCTATTTTCTCCTTAGTGAGTAAAGCTCTTTCATCAGGAGAAGATTTGTATCTGTTACTTAGCTATGAGTGTCATAGTTGTCCTTTTCCTTCCAAGTCAAACTCTTTGTCCATTCATCCTCCTTACATGGCTCAGGCTTTTTAAATTCTGCCTTTTCAGATCCTTTTTCATCACTTAGAAACTCATCTTCTTTCTTTTTAAGGGACATTTTTCTCTGATAGTATATCTAGTGGAGGCTTATGATTATTATATTTTACTGTTTGTTGTAAGAAGGAAATCAGTTTGCACTTCGGACTTTAGGTAAGCCAGTTGGCAGTTTAAGAAAGATCAGAATTATCCAGTTTACATGAAATTGTCAAAGAATCCTTTCTATTCTACATACTAGGGAGAAGTGAGATCCTTACTTGTGATTCTTGTTAGCATCACTTATAACTAACTCCAGGAAATGAACTTAAAGTCTGGATTCTATGAACCTGTGGCTAGGAAAGAAAGAATTCTACAACAAGGAAACTACTTTAAAAGATGTTGTAAAGTTTTAAAGTCTGACTTTTTGTGTCCCCTTTGGGGCTTTCTTGGTAAAGATACTAGAGTACTTTGACATTTCCTTCTCCAGCTCATTTGAAAGAAGGAGAAATTGAGGCAAAGACACAGTTGGTCAGTGTTTGAGGCCAGATTTGAACTCAGAAAAATGGGTCTTCCCAATTCTGGGTCCAATGCTTTATTCACTGTGCTACCTAGTTCCCCAGAAGCAAACAACCAAATCTATAATTAATGCTTTTGTTTTTATGGCAGACCAGAGAGAGTTTCTTGTGAGCTGTTGTTAAAGGAATGGCTTGCAGTTTTAACTTATTTCTGTTTCTGGTCAGTTGCATATGTGGTTATGTAGAACAGGCATTTGGTAACATTGATTTAAAAAAAAACCTCATTTATTCTTAATATGAAAATGCTAATAACTCTTTAAGCTAAGAACTTGTTGAGTTTAGTGTTTTCTACAGTATTCAATTTTATAAATAAAATGTAAAATTATATTGATTTTTCTAATTAGTATACTATTGAGTGGCTAGTACATATAAGCATTCAATAAGCATTTTTTACTAGTGAATTAAGTTAAAGAGACAATTTGAGCTTAGTGAAGCTTAGTGAATAGAACTTTGGACTGAGGGCCATTGTCCTCTGCAGTTTGAACAAGTGGGAGAGTTGGGAAAGGAGGCTTCTGTTTAATCAGATATTCTGTGACGATGGTTACCTTACCATCTGTGGAATTACCAGTTTTCAAAGAATTACACTACAGAACCACGTGCATATAATAAAAATCAAATGAGATAATGTATTTAGAGCTCTTAGCAAAATATTAAAGTGCTCCATGAAGTCAGCTATTATGTCAAAATGATATTGAGTATAATTTAACTTTTTTTAACTGAGGGAATTGGGGTTAAGTGACTTGCCTAGGGTCACACAGCTGGGAAGTGTTAAGTGTCTGAGGTCAAATTTGAACTCAGGTCCTCCTGACTTCAGGACTGGTGCTTTATCCACTGCGCCACCTAGCTGCCCCAAATATAGTTTAATTTTGAATGATTCAGAATATATTTAAGGATTTTCATAGTATTAGAGTCATTGCTCACTGCAGTTATTAGATTTCAGGGGTGAAGAGGCATCTAATAGAAGATTCTGATTCATAGGCCACTGAATAACAGACAAACATGCATGTTGATATCAAATGTAGATGTGAAAAAAAATAAAGTGAAATAATGAAATAAAGAGAGGAGTGGCTGGGAAATCCTGGGGCTAAGGCCTGCCTCTGACAAACAGACTTTATGATTCTGGCTGAGCAAGTCATTTAACCTTTCACCACATTAGGCAACTCTCTAAGATTATAATTAGCAGGAAAATTGCCATCCACATTGTTAGAAGGAGTTTGCTCATGTGAGAATTCCATATACCAATAAAATAGGAGAGATCTTGTCTACATCCCTCTCCTTCAGAATAGTAAAAATGGATTTGTCTGGTATAGTTAGGACTTAATAAATATGGTTAATTAGTTACTGGGGTGTAATTTGCAAAATTATTTGCATATATTATCTCATTTGATTCTTATGAGAATCCTATGAGATAAAGATAGTATTGTTGGTGTTATGTCCCCATTTCAGATGAGGTAATGGGAGCTTCGAGAGGTGATGAAGAGCTCACAGTGGAGGGCTGCCTAGATGCAAGTTTCTCCCAAATTCTTCCGTTGTCTCATAAAATATCAACCATCCACCCAAAACTGAATATTTCTGCAGTTGATTATATATCTCCCCAGGATTTAACTGTTTGGCATCCTAAGGCAATAGACTCACAAATTGTTTTTCAGAAATGGAACAAGATAAGTAATCTTTCTAATTCCTGAAGTATTTATCATTTCATCATGTTATTCATTGTGTTAAATAGAAAGTAAAAATATAAACATGAAAAACGCACCTAAAATGTAATGTGCCTTTCTTCTTTCTCCTGACTCATCTCACTTAGACCCTCTATGTAGAGCTAAGATGGCACAAAATATGTAATGAATCCTGGTGAACTGGCAGCTGATTCAAATAATTCAGGCCCCAAACAGTCGTTCATTCTTTCCCTTGTGAACCCATCACCCCTAAGAGCAGGACATTGAGATTTATTCAGTCAAGTGAAAGCCATCTGGATAGATAATGGCTCCAAGGCAGAACCCGTGCTGCACAGTGGCACCAAGGCTGAGTGTCTTACCAGCCGCCATCATAAGGGGATGAGACGGGGAGATACCTGCTTCAATGTGGATGGGGAATGTTGCCATTTTGGACAGGTGTCAGGGTTCTTTGGACACCCCTGGAAATGCCGCAGTGTGAGCGTAAACAGCCTTACAGCACCATGTTACGTGTATGCTTTCTGCATTTTAAAACATTGCTCCACAATTGGTACCATAACCCAGAATGATTTGTCTCTATGCCAGCCTTACTAAACAAGAAAGATTTTGTTCAAAGAATAAAGAGCTATATTTTTGCCACGTGTTCATGTCTAATTTCCATTAATTTTCTTGCAACATTAATGACTATCAGGTCTTGGTTATATTGATTTATGTATTTTCTCTTTAGGCTGTACTGAAATTGAGCAATAGTTGATGTTTATCTTGTACTTTTTCCATTTTAGTTTTGTCTATCTCTTTTTACCTCCTTTTTTTTTTTACTATCAATGTTTCTTGTTGGAAAAAATTGTATAGGTGTGTCTGAAAAGAAACTCATTTTCCTGATTTTGGAATCCAGTTTTATATGTCACAGTGATGTAAAAAGACATGGATTTATTCATTTAGTAATCATCAAACATTTATTAAGGGCTTGTTATGTTTCAGGCACTGACTGGGTGGTAGAAGGTATGGCATTGGGTGTAATGGATGAAAAGGAACTTTAGAGTATGGGAAACTTTGGTTTAAATACCCTTCCTTACGGCATATTGTCATTTTGACCTTGGGCAATCATTTAACCTCTCAGTGCCTAAGACAACCTTAGATCATAAAAGTTACAGGGAAGCTACTATTGCAGTTGATTGGTAGAGGGAGTTTCTCACCAGAGAGCCCCTTACAATGATTAAGGCAGAAATGTGGACTATTCTTCAGCCCCATCTCCTTCCTCCTCCCGGAAAAAAGTCATCCTTAGTCAAGTAGAGGGAGGTAATAGGATCTATGCCATACCGAAAACTGTAATACACAATAGGCTGCATAAGAACAGAAGCAAAGCAAAAACACATTGGGCTTCTAGAGGATAAGAAAATAACGGATGAAAAAGCATTTTTAAACGATTTACTATATGCTAGGCACTATGCTAAGCACTAGTGTCAGAAATACCAAAAGCTAGAAACGATTTCCTGTTCTTGGGAAGGGATAAAGGAGGGCTTTTTATCAAATAGAGAGTATTTGAAGCTAGGCTTTAGATTTTGTAGAATTTCAACGAGCAGTAATGACAGAAGAGGAAAGGGATTGGGGATTTTGTGAGCAGAGGTGCAGAACTAAAGTAAACAAGCCTGGAACATAGTTGGGGAGTGATAAGTAGGCTGGTTTAGTTAGAGTTTGGAGGACCTAAGGAGAATTAGGGTGAGATGAAGGCTGCAAAGAATAGCTGGAGCTAGAATGTCCTATCTCACCTACTAGGTTATAGGCCTCTCAAGATTACAGATATGTCTCATTTGTCTTCCAACTTCTTTCCTGACTGATGCACTCTCCCATGATCCCCCGTTATTATACCCCACTCTCACCTACAAAAGCATATAGAATATAAGGCTTTTAAAGGGTTTGAAATAAATAGGAAACAATTGATATGTTTTTGAGCAGTGGATTATAATTCTGAACATAAGGAAGCCAAATTTGACAGCACTATGTAATCTGGACTGGAAAGGGGAGAGATTGAATGAAAGAATAATTAGCAAACTATTGGAGTAGTGTAGGTCAAATGTAGGTCAAACTGAGCTAGTAAATTGGTATAAAGGAAAGCATGTGAAAACAATTATGTTAATAGATCCAAATGGACTTTGCTTGTGATTGGACATGAGGAATAAGGTGATGGAGGTGGCTTTAAGGTTTTGGGCATGGCATTGACAAAAAAATTGAACAAACTTTTCAGGGAATTTAAGTATAGAATTTGGGAAATAATTCAGGGATAGAAGTACAGATTTTGGGGTCACAGATATATAGAAGTGGTGTTTATAGTTGTGAAAGAAGAGGAAAAGCCAAGTTTGGAGTCTTGGGGAATAGGAAGCAGCTAAAAAAAGGGATAGGCTTTAGAGAAATCAGAGGGAAAATAGAAGATAGTCACAGAAGTAGAGGGAATACAGTGTATCTGGAAGGGTGAGCCAGGTGAACCATAATATCATGTTGCAGAAAGAGCAAGGATTATGAATACTGAGAAAAGGCCATTGGATTTGGTGTTTTGAAGGTCATTTTAATAATGTGTAACCCCATTTTTAATTCTGGTATTGTGGAATAGGACTAACACCTTTTTTGCAAGCTAGCTATTTTTATTAGAGTTTTATTATATGTAGTTATATTTCATTGGATAGGATTTAATCTGAAGTGTAAATGTACCCACATGATAATAAGTTTTTGATGGATTTCTATTGTATATAAGTTGGAGATGTGGATTGCCACAGAACATCATCACCTATGTGTGTATTTTAACAATGAATGGAAAGATTAGTTAACTAGATACTTTAATATAGTCCCACGGGTACAGGCTGTACCTGGAACTCAGCTATGTTGACTGGACAACCATAGAAAATGGTATGAATAGGAGACTCAGTTTATTCAATAGAATTATTCAATTATTACATTAATTATGGCCAAGATGAGGTATAGGGGATAGTTTCACCACATGTGCTACCCAGACTCATCTGGAAAACTAAGTTCTATTCAGTGCAACATTTTAGGAGGGGTATTTTCATACTGGAGTTTATAAAGAGGAGTTATGTCAAGAATGGTGAGAAACTTAGCCATATGTCAATCAGATGCAAGAGCTCTCTAGAAAAGAGAAGAATTGGAGGGAGATTATTGTCCTAAAATACTTGCAAGTTTAACCTGTTGGAGAAATTAGGACTATTGTATTTAGACTCCAGAGACTACCAGGTAAAAATTACAGAAAAGATGATTTTGGTTAATGAAGTAGAACTTCTAATAAGTAAAGCTATAAAGAAAATAAAAAGGGCAGAGGTTGGAATTTCATAGGGACATTGTGTTAGGGGACTTGTGTATTAGGAAATAGTGGCTACATTATATTACTTTAAAAACTCTACAGGATGTTTGCTGAATGACAGATATCTATCTGTACAGCCTAGGGTTAACTACTGTGATGGATCTAAGAAAGCATATACATAACTCCTTGACTTTAGGAACTTACAGTACAGTTAAAGAGGTAAGGCATGCATGAAAAAACGTTAAAAAATGATAATGACAAGATAGACAAAGTACTTTCTTTAGAGCTCCATGAAAGTAAATGGTATTAGTTTTCTCTGTAAAATGTGACTAATGTAGCACAGAAAAATTAGATTATATACTAGTGTTTCCGCAGCCAATGAATAACAGATCCAGACTTCAAATACATTTCTCCTGGCTCTTAAGTCTACTGCTATATTTTAAATATGTTATGACACTTCTAAATACTAATTGGTTATAACTAAATAACTTCCTTCAGTGGATCCATGGTCTCATTGGTGTGACTACACCACAATGGTGTACAATATAATGCTTTCATATTTTCTCATTCTGCCAGTTTCTTGAACAGTTTTGACCACATATTCTCTATAGTGGGTACATTTACTATATATGAACTCCACTCTTTCATCCATTAACATTATGGAACCACCAGCATAACCATATAGCACTTGCTCTTGCTGTGTGGTTTTCCCAGCTCCTTTTCTGATGATTAACCTCCTAGATAATGCCTCTTCTGCTTAAGTTGTCATTGTTGGTACATTGTAGTACACTTAAACCTACCATGCATCTTTTTTTTTGTCTTTTCAAGTTACTCTTAATTTTGTTCCCTGGAAACTGTGCTGATCCATTATATTCAGCCATATTGCATCATCTGAAGAATGTTTGTGTTACAAAGATGGCTTTTTGTGTCAAGGAGTAGCTTGGGATCCTTGTAGAACCTGTTTAATTTTCTACATGCTGTTTCCTCTGCTCTCTTCCTTCTCTTCAAATTGGGTTCAGTTCATACTGAGAGCTTAGCTTGGTAGAAATCTTTCCAACTATGTTATCATAATTGGTATAATAGGCTTTTTTATCCACTTGGTTTTTCCTATATAGATTGTGAAACTGAACTCTGTGGGTTTTATTTCATAGGCTCTGTAATATTCTAGGACTTGGTACAATGAGTACACTCTTATCCCTGGACCAGAGGAATTGGAACACCTCATCTTTGCATAAAAGAAGGATTTTCCACAGGACATTGTGTGCCATGCCTTCCTCCATTCCCTCTTTAGAGTGCAGAGAAGAGGGCACAGGGGGCTGATAATCATACAGCTCATAAATAATAACACAATACAAAAGAAAAGTGTTTCCTAGAACAATACGAGATGTGTCAGAACATTGTATGGTGAATTGTCAAATGAGTAGTAAAGACAGAAGGTACTAAGAGGAGGTCAGAGAAGGGAACTCAGAGTAATTGGATTCACTTAACTTGTGCTTTGCTAATATAGGCTATACTTTTCATGTACTGATATTGTATATGCCCAGCTAGACTTAAAATGAGATCTGGAATTAAAATAGTTGTTCCAACCATGTCATCTAATACAGTGATGAGCTTAATTAAAGTGATTACTTAATAAATATTACATTTAAAATAGGAGACGTGGTGGAAGGTCTAATAAAAAAATCTTTATATAAATAGATATGGATACCTCACATCTGTAACAATATAAATTTTAGAGAACATAATACATGGAGATATAGATGGAGGGGAGAGGGTGAAGATGTCTTTTAAAGTTTTGTTTCATTTTAGGGTATACTTGAAAATTTCCCTATTTAAGAGCTTAATCTCAGCCCTTTTTAATTTCATGATTAAATTGGGGTGTTCAAGTCTCCAAAAGGTGACTACTACTTTATGTCCATGACAAAAGGATCATCGCATGTCTTATCATAGAACTGTAGATTTAGACTTTGCAGTCTAAATCCTTAGAGGTCACTGAATCCATCCTCTTCAATTTACAGGTGAGAATCTAAGTGATTGATAGTTATACCAGAACTACAATTCCATGAGAAAACAAACAGTTCCATATGAATTTCTATAGGAGAAACATTTCTTTGAACTTCAAAGCTTTGTTTCATGCTAGAGATGTGGTACAGAAGAGGAACAACATGAATATTTTTTAAAGTATGAGGAAATGGAATTAGGAAATTTGGTCTCAGTTTGCCAAAAGCAGTTTTTATGACATTAAGAAACTCACTTTCATTTGTGGTCGCCAAGCTTTCTGAATCTAGAAGAAAGCACAGAGGAAAAGTTTCCTAGGCTAAGACTGTCATTGGTTTTATGAGGAAACTAAGGTACAGAGAAGGTGCTGGCTTGCCCAAGATTATGTAGGCAGTAAGTGGTAAAACTGTGAATCAGTCATTGCCTTGATTAAGTGTCGGGCAATGTGACGGGTTCTGGGGATTCAGAGACAGAAAGGAAACCATTCTTACCTTCATGGAGCTTACATTTTGTTGGGGGAAGCAAGAAATACATAGAAGTGCAAATGCAATGCTCTGTCCACCCCCAGCTGAACTGTCACCCACTCTTTACCAGTAGTATCATACCTGATTACAACTAAGGGCCCTCCCAGTCTTAACATTTTGTGAACATATGAAAAATGACAATGATTTAAAAAATGTGAAATAATTTTTATGATGCTATGCATAGCGTTCTTATGTAATGAACTCAGTCTGTAAGAAATTAGGTCAGTTTTGGCACTAAGTGGGTTTTGTTTGGACAATAGATATAGCTATTAGACAATAAAAGGTTTCAGTAATTCTTTACAGAGGTGACCTTGTAAAGTCTCTTTTCACCTGAGTTAATGAGCTATAATGACTTGGAAAAACACAGCAAACAGATCATTCATTCCTCCTCATGACCTTCCTTTGAGGGCCATAGGTTTCAGTGTGTGAATATGAGTATGCAATATGACAACCAGACCCAAGGACTTTTTCCTTTTCCTTTTCCTTTTCTTATGCCTCTTCCAGTGTGAATGCTGATTCCCAAGCCATGTTTTAATTTAATGGCCTTTAACCTGGGCTAGTTAATCACATTTTCTTGTGACTTACTTCTCTAACCTTAGCAGTTTGCAGAATTATCATTTTTATTTTGAAATCCTTATTAAAATAAAACTTCCAGATAATTCAGAGGAAAATGAAAAGGCGAATGATTGGAAGTGGGGATAAATGAGGTATGGTAGTATAGATTTGGGTCCAAGTCCTACTTCTGTCACTGCTTAGATGATGTTGGGCAAGCCATTTAATTTACTTGGGTTTCAGTTTCTTTATCTGTAAGATGAGAGGGTTCAAAAGGATAACCCCCGAGATCCCTTCTAGAACTGTGATCCTTTGACCAGGGAAGATGGTGTTAAAGAAATGCTACAGGGAAAGAAGATGAACTAATTATGGCTGTAATAAGAACAAAGGATCAGCTCCAGTTTGTCATCTTTTTCTGAGAACTATTTAAAGAGTGAGAGAGAGAGACTTCCAGTGCATTTTGTCCATCTTCCATGAGAGGACTCAGAGAAAGAGCATGGACAAGAATTGCATCAGGCCAAAACTCATGGCTCCATTGAAGCGGGCATGTTCTGAAACACCAAAGAAAGCCAACACAGTGACATCTCCTCCTCTTATGAAATGTATTTTTCTCTTGCTCAAGAGCCAAGGTATTGGATACACATACATTTTTAAATTGCCTTAAAAACATACTTCCCAAACTATGATTCTACCAGTTGGTTGGCATTTAAGTTGTTAAATGAACTCTTTCAGGGAAAACTGAAGTAGTGTTTTACATTGGAATAATGATACTCTAGTGGTTTGAATTAACACTAGTGGGTAAGTTTGGTCACCAACCTAATGAATTATGTATCTTAGACAAAAAAATGCTCTCTGGAACTCTGCTGTTTGTCATTAAGTTGGATACATGGGGAGCGAGTGCTAGGCAAGTTAATCGAGAGCTTCATTTGTGTTGAATTCTTTTTCCTGTCCTAATAATAGCAATACTAGTTGACATATATATGATGCTTTATAGATTATAAGGTGCTTTATATATATTTCCTATTGAATCTTCATAACAACATGGTACAATGGAAAGAGCACTAGATTTTGAAGACTTGGATTCAGACCCAAGCCCTTCATTTTATAGATTAGGAAAATGAGGCTCCAAGAAGTTCATTAAATAGCATTTAATTGGTTTCTAAGGTCCCTTCCAGCTCTAAGTTTAGATATTTTGATACTATATGATTTTTCTAGAACATTTTGTCTGGATCTCTTTTGTCCTCATCATACTCTTGGTGGTATTATACTTACTTGTACACATACCAATATCTCATCTTCCCTTATTTCCTCCCCAGTAAAATAAAAGCTCATTCAGGCCAGAAACAGTATGGTAGTTTTGTCTTGGTTTCTCTAATACTTTGAGTGGTGCCTTGTATGAGTGCTTAGTGAGTATTTGCTGAATTGATTGATAGATTCATATTCTTACTCTTAAATTAGGAAAATCATTTTTTTAGAACTTTGAAGTTTTTAAAGTGCTTTATATATAATGCATTATTACTTTTAATCCTTGTTACAAAGATAAGGAAACTGAAGGTAGGAAAAATTAAATTATTGGTTCTATGACACAAGTCTTATGAAATACAAATTCAGTTCTTGAATTTGTTACACCATGCATTGCCTGTTTGCAAACTTATTCCTTCACATGGACTGGCTGTTTTGAAGCTAGACTGTTAAATGTTTTTGGTAATCTGTGAAAGAATATGTAGCTGACATCTATGTAGCTGTTTTAGGGGTGGAGAGTTCTGTTGACAGAACTTTTGAAGGATTTGTTTAACAATTCACATTTTTATCTCTTGCAGATTAATGTGGCAACAACACAATCTGTGAGTTGGAAACAACTTGAGAAGTTGATTTGTTCAAGCCCTTATCCAAGAAGTTGACTTTTCTTCACTCTCCTTCCCCCATATCCATTCAGTTACTAAGTTTTGTCAATTCTGCCTCCTCAACATCTTTCATTTTTTTCTTTTTTCATTTCAAGCCTTCATAACTACTTAGTTACCTGGTTATTAGAATAGTCTTCTAATTGGTTTCTCTTTTCTAAATTATTCCTTTTCCAATCCATATTGAATGCAGCAATTGAAATAATCTTCTGTAATGCATCTCATATCAGTGATTAAAGAGTATAGCATATAACACAAACCTCCTCATTTTGGGATTTGAACTGTTTTACAAGTTAGATGCAACCCTCCCTTTCTAGTTTTATTTCATATTATTCTCCTTCACACACACTATGTCCCAGCTAAATTGGTCACTTGCCAATTCCTTCTCTGTCTGATCTGTCTCTCATCTCATGCCTTCTCACCACTTCCTTCCTCAGTTAGAGTCCTGAGTTTTCTTTAAGGCACAGCTTCTATGTGTGACGGACCTATTGTAGAGTGTGTTGAAACCCAGGAACCTTAAGGATTCTTTGCAGTTTTTCCTCAGTGCCTATTGACTATTGTTTTGTACACAGTTTACCTTGAATAAATGTTCAGTTTACATTATTCAGCCAGGGCATACAGTATCTTTTGAAGCAGTCCATTCCTTTTTTTTTACAAATCTGACCATTAGCAATTCTTCCTTTTGTTGAACTGAAATCACATCTTCCTTAGCTTCTATCCACTTGTGCCCTTTGGAGCTAAAAGAATTAATACATTTTTGTTCCTCATGGACATGTTGGCTTGTTAGATATTAGATACAGGTGTTGTTTCCCATAAATTTTCTCATCAAGCATCCTTGCTTCCTTCAGCTGCTTCTCATATGATATAATTTCAAGGACTCTCACCGTTCAGGTTGCTTTTTGGATATGCTTCAGCTCATTGATGACCTCTCACAGTATGATCTCCAGGAACAGACACAGTACTTTACAGATAGTAGTCTGACCACTGCAGACTGTAGAAGTGTATATTGCCACTCATTTTCTGGAAACTGTATATCTTAATTAATTTCTAGCAATTAAATTAAACTTGTTTTTGATTGCTGGGTCACTCTATTGACTTGTTGAACTTAACATAAATTGAAATCACCAAGACAATTGCCCCCTATCCCTGCCCCTCAGTGAACTGATGCTTCCTTATGTTTTCCCTCATCTTGTACTTGGGAATTTCTTTAACTTCTTTAGAAATTGAAATTTGAAATTGCATAAATGCAATCAATAGATTTGACTCAGGGTTCCAGCCTGTCATGATCCTTTACATCCTGATTTTTGCCATCTAATATATTTATTAGATCTCAGCTTCATGCCATCCATAGAATTAATAAGAGTTCTGCTTTCATCCAAGACATTGATTAAAAAATTGGGATCATGGATAGAACCCTGCATCGGGGTAACATTGATTAGTAAATCAATACTTGTTGGGTAATGCTGTTGAACCTGTTTAGAATTCACCTAACATTATTCACCTGTAGCTAATGTTTCCACATTTTCCATGGGTACAGGGAGAGATTTTTGTCAAATGTCTTACATTTACCACAACTGTCAGAAAGTGAGCTGTGGTGATTCACTTTTGCTTTCTTGATTGAATTGTTGATTCCTAAAGACAGCATGATATAGTATAAAGAGCATTTGATTTGTGGTCAGAAGACATGAGTTTGTGACCTAGCTTTGTCCCTTTATTGCTCTGAGACTTAGTTTCTCCATCTGTAAAATGAGGAGAGTAGGTTAAATGATAGTTAAAATCTTTTTATCTCTCAATCCTGTGATTTCTGTGTCCCTTTCTAAGCTATCACGAACCTTTTGGAATAGAGAGCTCTTGGTAGAATAGAGCTCTTGAGGTTTTAGTTTGTGGAGTCTACTTTTTCCGCAAAAACAAAACAAAGCAAAAAACAAACAGGGTATTTGCCAGTGTTCAGATTTGTTAGCTTTCTTGTTTTCCATAAGTCCATGAAAGATTATTGACAGTGACTCAGGAACCACACCTGTGAAATTCTTGTTGCCATCCTAGCTTGTATTTCATCTAATAGTAGGGGACTGGAACTCATGTAGATGCTTTATCTCTTAATATGTCTTCACTGATCTTTGATTTCAATTCCCTCTTTTTATATTGGTTCTATTTTACTCAGTGTGAAGATAATTCTTGATAATCTGGAAAGAAGGCTTCTTTAGAAATTTGATAAGATAAAGGTTCAGAGCCTGCCTCCGATATTCACTATCTGTGTGATAATTGGCAGTCATTTTTTCTTTCTGAGCCTCAGTTGCTTCCTGTGTAAAATGAGGGGATTGGGCTAGGTGACCTTTAAGTTGTTTTCAAACTCTGAATCTATTATTTGATAATCTTTTTTGACAGAGGAAGATAGGATAAAAAAAGCCATCACCAAAACACATTTGCGTAATTCTGCTTTTTCTCCGTAGTCCTTTACAATTAGACCATCTGCCCCAAGCAGATCATCTTTCACCATCCTCCATCACCTAATATTTATTAGTTCCAACATAGACATGTTTTCTTGCTAGGTGATAATGAAAAACAAGGCCTTACATGGACTATGATGCAATTGCTTTTTGGACTGCATTATGAATATAAGCCTTTAACAAAAGCTAGGCAGTTCACAGTGCTTTGAAAAATAACTATTTTGTGAGACCTAGTGGTCAGACCTTATTAACTTCTTATTTTCTTTGCTAGAATTAATGATCTCTTGTTTACCGTTAGGTAATTCCGTCATTGGCCACTAGCAGGAATTTAGAAGTGGATGTTAGGTGCTTGTGTTAGAACTGGAACAGTATACTGAGTATCAAGACTTTGGGAACCGCAGAGGCCAGAGAAATAAAGACAAAAGTCATTGTATTTATAAGCAACCTCTTCTAATAACCCATTTTATTTGAACACACAATGAGTGGTGCCAGTGTGTTATTGTTATCTCAATTGTTCTGGGTGATGTCAGCTGTTCAAGATCTAAACAGCTGTGTGTTTTGAAATCCATTGTGGGTTGCTTGGCAGAAACTAGAGAAAAAAGGGCAATTTTGTTTTTGGAGAAAGCCTTTGGGAGGTAACTAAAGTAATGCTATTCATCTGAATAGACTTCTCCCTTGCTCCCATGTCTCATAAGTCACATAGTCATTTTGTGTTGTAGTCATTAGCGTATATGTTGGTCTTCTTTTTATAAGACTATGAGCTCCCTGAGGGTAGGGAACTTGGTTTATGAATCTGTCTTCACTAGTATGTACCACAGAGTTTTGAACACGTCAGACATTTGCTAAATTTTTAGTAAGCCTCAAAAAACTTCCTTTATTAAAGTAGAATCTTTCTTCTTAATATCTTCTTTATCCAACCCTTTCCATTTTCACTGTTGTCACTATGTTACTTAACCATCTGGGAATGAGAACTAACCTCCTCACTGGTTTCTCTGGTCTCTGTCCAGTCACTCTTCACTTAAATCTGGCCAGATTGATCTCGATAAAATACTGCTTTCATCTTGCCACTACCTTGCTCAGAAATCTTTAGTTACTCCTAACAATTTGTAAAGCAACTTTTCTAAATTCTAAGAGAAGCTTAGATTGAAAGAGTTGATTACTGGGAGGTGAATCATTTGGGTCTCACCAATTCAAAATAAGATTTGATTAGGGCTTGGAGGGATTGGTAGAGATAATAATATCCTCCCTGATAAAATCATGGACATTTTGATGCATAAGACAACTGACATCAGACAGAATTTTAGAAAGAGAAGAGGTTTTTGTGATTGTGTAATCCAACCTTATTGTCTGATAGAAAAGAAATCCATGCATCCACAAAGGATAGATAATTTGCTCCAAGTTACACAGGTAAAGTTAGTGGTGAAGCCCACTTTGCCACTATTTTTATGAGACTAGTCTGCATATATGCCCACTTAATGTTGATTGATCAACATGGCTCCAAATGACCCTGATGAAGACATCCTGTGATCATATTCCTCCTCTTCATGCACTTGTCCTATGCAAACCATCCCACTGAAAGTACTGTCTGATCCAATGCCATTATCCAGTGATCTTTCCTGACAGTCTTGGCCCCTCAGTTGCTAACAACTTTTTTCTTTCTTTAAATTACGTTTTAAATTTGCTTGTATATTTTCCCTTGAAAGATTGGAAGTTTCTTGAAAGCAGAAGCTATTTTCATTTTTTAAAAATATCCTTACCATTTGGGACAGTGTCAAAACTGAAAGGGTGTTGGATTGGAATTGGAAAGATGACTTCAAATCTGGTCTAAACAACTTTGTGACACTGGGGAGATCTCTCTGTACTTCTCTCAGCCTCAGTTTCCTCATGTGTAAAATGAGAGTAACAATAGCACCTATCTCCCAAGATTGGTGTGAGGAACGAGTTAAGTATGCAAACCCTCAAGCACACTACAAGTGCTGGTTATTAGTGTTATTGTCAGGCACTTAGTATGTGTTGAATTGAATGGACATAAATGGAATGCTTATCAAATGTGTGGATGGCAGGAACTTTAGAGAGAGCCTCTTTTAAGATTTATAAAGTGCTTTCCTCAAACCAACTTTGTGAAATAGGGAAGGCAAATCTGACCCATCTTCTTTTTGCTGAAGTTTAGTGAGGCTCAGGGATTTGTCCATGATACCACCACAGTTCGTTAAGGGTAGAAGCTGCAATTCTAACACATATTTCTTGACCCAGAATCCATTTTTTTCTACTACATCAAACCTTTTTTTAATAAGCAGGAATGCTGGAACAAAACTTCATTCCTTGCCACAAATTAAAACACACACACACACACACACACACACACACACAGATGTAGGAATGTGGCTTGATAATTCATGACCTAGGAATTTTACTGCACTGCAGACTTAGTTTGATGTGGCTGCTAATTGTGTTAAATGATTTTAGATTGTTTTAATCAAGTATCCAAAAGGAATCCATAGTCTTACAGGATTGTGTTGGGATTAGACACCTGGAATCTTGGGTTAGGTTCTGAGAACCATTGTTTAGCAGGGATATTATACTAAAGTGGATCTGAAAGTGAATGACCAGAATGGTGGAGCTCTGGAAACTACTTCAGCAGGAAATAAAAAGGACTGGGAAGGGAAGAAAAGTATGATAGCTGACTCCAGAATGTTAGGTCTCTCTGTGAGTATACATTATACAGATACATGCATATATGCATACATATATATGTGAAAGATTTATATGTAAAATACATTTATATCATTCCCTTTAGCTTCAGAGGATAGAACCAATGGCCTAGGAACCACTTTTTTAGCTCACTTAAGAATGCTCAAATAACTTTAGTCTTACATAAGATGGATTCTCTGCCACTGTACATCTTTGAGGCATTTGTAGCTCCTGTTATAGAAGGATTTTATGTTTTAGGTAGGAGTAGGACTAGATGACCTTTAAAGGTCCCTTTCCACCATGATATTCTATTTGTAATATAATGGTTGGACATTAGGAAGATGAAGGGCCAAGACATATGGCTTCCAGCTGCCTCCTAGTGTGAACAGGTGGGATAGATGCCCTACAGGGGCTCCTCTCTGCTACAAGGCTAAATCCCTAGTTGAGTTACAGTCTGGCAGCATTTACCCTCCCCACTCTCTAATGTTGGATATTTCCCCCAGAGGCCTTGGGTTGCCAGTAGACACATGATTCCATTAGTGGCCTAGCCTGAATATTGACAGTTATATCACTTCTAAGAAATCCCTAAGGATCTCACCTTCAGAATAAGAGGTACCCAGCATTAAAGTAAAGAAATAGGTCTGGTAGAATGTAGAGAAAGGCATATTTATTGCCTAGGCTCCCTAACCTGTGTCCCCATGTGAGGCTATAGTAAAACTGACCTCCTATTAAGTTTTATACAAGTGTTATAATAATAAAATTATAACAGCACCAGACTGTTACACAAATATAATCAAGGTAGAGAATGAAAGGGGCAAAAGAGAGATAACAGATTTGGATGTCTGGGGATGTCTAGGGAAAGAGGGAACATGAATGGAGGGGTGTTAAAGAAGAATCTAGGAAGACTTTGCTTCATGAAGAGGTATCCCTTAAGCTGTTCCTTGGTAGGATTTCAAGTGTGAAAGGGGAACATGATAAGTGATCTTCACCCAGAGAGGACATACCATCCTGCAGAAATGTGTGTGTGTGTGTGTATGTATGCTGGCATGCTTATTACTTACTGACTTTCAGCATTTCCTACCTTGGTTGATTATTGGCATTTTTTCCTGGTGGCTTGAGCAAATCTATAATTTGGATGCTGTATCTATGGCCTTCTACCCTGCCCAGATACCTCACAGAGTCTATGTAGTTTCCTTACTCAGATGGACTTTCTTTATGGTACCTTAGATTTCAGTCCTCTCTCTGATTATTCAAGTTCCCCTCCCATTCCTTCATTATCCAGTAAACTGTCCCCAAAGTCAGCAAGGCTTACTGCAGTGTTCCTGCAAGGAAATTATTCTGCCTAAGCTACCTTATCAAGCTTAGCAGGCCATCCCACAAGTAGAGTTGAAGAAATTAGGGTTTCCTCTAAATCACTGAGGCAGAGGTAAAGTATATATTGAGGGTATGAAATGTTCTTAATTTTCAAAATAATTCTTTAAAGATTGCAGTTTCTTCTCCAAATTAAATTTCTGATTTCTAATCTTTAAAATTGAAGTTGGTAGAAAATGTGGTAATTTTTCAGTTTCTTGCAGCTATTGTTGGTGCCTTGCAATCACTAGCATTCTTCTGCATCAAAATGGGATTTGATAGTATTTTTGAAAGATTGTGAACTTTGATTTTTTTTTCTTTTTTAATTTTATTTTATTTGCATAACATATGTGTGGGTAATTCTTCAACAATAACACTTACATAGCTTTCCGTTAGAAATTTTTCCCCCCAACTTCCCCACCCCTCCCCTAGATGGCAGGATATCCACTACATGTTAATTATGTTAAATTATTGGCAAATCGAATATATGTATACATATTTCCAAACTTATCATTGTTGTGCAAGAAAAATCTTATCTACACAAATGATATATCAGATAAAGGAAACACAATGTAAGCAAACATCAATCAAGGAGTATGAGAATGTTATGTTGTGGTCCACATTTCGCATCCCTCTCTCTGGGTGTATATGGCTTTCTTCAGTGAACAATTGGAGGTGGTTTGAAACATATCATTGTTGAAGAGAGCCATGTCCATCAGAATTAATCGTCATATAGTACTGTTGTTGCCGTGTATAATGATCTCCTGGTTCTGCTCATTTCACTCAGCATCAGTTCACGTAAGTCTCTCCAGGTCTCTCTGAAATCATCTTGCTGGTCATTTCTTACAGAACAATAATATTCCATAATATTCATATACCATAATTTATTCAGCCATTCTCCAATTGAAGGGCATCTATTCAATTTCCAGTTTCTAGCCACTACAAAAAGGGCTGCCACAAACATTCTTGCACATGTGGGGCCTTTTCCTTTCTTTATGATTTCTTTGGGATATAAGCCCAATAGAAATGCTGCTGGGTTAAAGGGTATGCACAGTTTGATAACTTTTTGAGCATAGCTCCAAATTGTTCTCCAGAATGGCTGTATCCGTTCACAGCTCCACCAACAATGCATCAGTGTCCCAGCCCTCCCACAACCCCTCCAACATTCATCATTAACTTTTCCTGTCATTTTAGCCAATCTGACAGGTGTGAAGTGGTACCTCAGGGTTGTCTTGATTTGCATTTCTCTGATCAACAGTGATTTGGAGCACCTTTTCATATGACTATAAATAGTTTTAATTTCATCCTCTGAAAATTGTCTGGTGAACTTTGATTTTTAAAAACAATTTTTCCCTTTGGGGGAAAAAGCGTGTACACAAACACATTTATACATATCTCTACCCCCCATTTTCCACCTTGACTCAAAATACTAAAATAAGATATATATATATATATATTTTTAAAAATCAGTTTGCCCAACTGGACAATGTGTAAGAGCTCTTTAGAGGCTATCCTTCTCTTCTAGTTTTACTTGCTTAACCTATTTTCTGATGAAGGGAGAAATGATGTCACTTTTTTTTTTAAACTGAACATTGCAAAAAGCAGCTTGTTGCAGTGGAGGGCACTGGGATTCTGGAGCACGGTCATGGTCTGCTGCCGGATTACAGAAGGGACTGAAACCTCTTTACTTCTATTGGATATTGGGTGGTTTTGTCATCTCAAATGTCTTGTTTGCTAGAACTCAGTGAAAAGAAATCATATATAACAGTAGATGTTTTCAGTTTTTGAAAATCTGTGTAGTTTTATGTAGAAATGTACAGTGCAGTCATTAGAATGCCAATATTCTTCCGTGGATCAGAGAAATGTGAAAGCTTTGAAATGACATAAGAATTAGATGCAGAATTCCTGGCTGGGTGTTAAGCCCTAACTTTCCTTCTCTCCTCTCCTTTTCCCTACCTTCTTCTGTCTTTTATTTTGATACAAAATAAAGCCTTTTTCTTATTGTTTTTGCCATCTCTTGAAACAGCAACCTTAAATGTCTGGTGGATTGGAGTTATTATAAAGACTCTTCTTGTGGATTACATAAGCAAATACTTCTTTCAAATACTTATTGACATTGTCACCTACTTTTACTGAATTAAGTACTTTGTTGCAATAAACAGTACCTTTGTTTACTGCTGCCTAGCCCTAGCTGGTAGACTAGGAATACTTTCACATTAAAACAGTTACCTCCCTTGGGGGAGCTAGCAAGCTGGCTAAAGGAAACTCATTCTTTGGACTAATACTTTAAAAAAAAAATCGGTCTACTTCCAGGATGAAGTGACCCCAGCATAGCAACCTTTGTGGTTTGATCCTGTGGTTTGATTTGAAATGTGATGTTTAGGACAATAGACCCACCCATACTTCTAATGAAGTCCTCAAAACTCTCTCCCAAGCACAGTCTAATTGATTTGGGGGATTATTTGCCTGTTTGATTATCTGTGCCACTGATTTATTAGAATGTCTGAGAAATCATAAAGCTCTGTGATTGGGATAGATGGGACTGGAGAAAAACTGGGTTGTCTCAGAGTAGATTTATGTGTTTGCATTGGTTGGAGGGTGAAGCTGAGCTCATGTATTTTTACAATATGCATTGTTACATGATGGAAAGCTCCTTAAGGGTAGGAAATGGTTTTTATTTGTTTTCCTCCAGAGAATTGCTTGTGTAGTTTGAAGGTAGTGCCCAACATATGTTTTAATCGATTTCAGAATTATGAAGTTTCATAAGAACTTACTTCCGTTTATTTTTTCAGTATATTTTAGTAATTGGATCTTAAAGTTTTCTGGAGAACAAAAAAAATAAATGAAAAACCGTGTCCTCAGACAATCGAACTCAAAAACAAATGGAGCTCTTAAGTGCCTTCTATAATGAATCTCATCAGGGATAAAGTGCTGGAGATGTTAGGTTACATTTTAGTGAGTTGTGTTTTCATTAGCATTACCATTCCAGCTTTGCAATTTGTTGGTTGTGTGACCTTGGACAAGTTGCACATGAACTCTGGGCCCCAGTTTTCTCATCTAAAAAATGAGAGAATTGAGGCAGATGATCTCTAGGTTCTCTTCCAGCTGTACATCATATTATCCTATGAACAACAAATATTGATCCAGTCAGCACTAAGTATACTGCATTGTGGAGTGGGTGTGATCTGTCATTTTTCGAATGCAGCAAAAGCCTTTAATTAGATTCTACGATTTGATTTCAACATTTAAGGAGTCCCTCCTGCTTCCAAATATTGTCTTTAGGAACTATCTTATGTTGCATTTAATAGAAATGAGAGAACTATAGTTGTAAATGCAAATAAAAATCAAATACATATTCAAAGTAGATACATAGAATCAAAGGGGTGGGAGGCAAGTTGAAGGTCATTTTGTTACAAGCTCCCTGTGTGATAACTGAATTGTTAATAGTATCCTCAGCAAGTGGTCATCCAACTTCTGCTTAAACTTTTCCAGTGACAAAGAGCTTGCTACCTTATGAGACTTGATTCCATTTTTGAAAGAGACCAACTGTTAGGAATATCTTCCTTAGACTGAGCCAAAAGCCACCTTCGTGTGATTTCCACCTGTTGGTTTTAGTTCGCCTCTGTGGAGCCAAGGATAATAAATCTAATTTGTCTTTCACATGACAGCCCTTCAAATATTTGAAGACCGATATCAAATCTCCCTGAAAGTCTCCGGTTCCTTCAACTGATCCTCTTATGACATAGTTTCAAGCCCCTTTACCATACTCATCACCTTCCCCTGGATGTGACCCAACTTGTCAGTGATTCTTTGGATTCCTGACTTCCTCTTTGCATGTGGATGGTCTCCCATCTTAGTACATAGCAGCCCCTTCCCAATCTCTTATCTCAGGAGGCTTTTATTTTTGTCTGTGTTTTTTCTGTATCTTCTTGAGAAGATCAACTGGAAGCATGTCTCCTGTTTTTTTGAATATCTTGTGTACACTTGGGCTGTCCATTTGTCATCATTTATTCTCCCAGTGGATAGTCCTTTCTAGTTATACACTGTCTTTAACATGTTCTGTGCCACTTATTATGCGCACGTTGCTGTTTGTAAACATTCCTTAGTTCCCTGTTGCTGTCAGATGTCTTTTGCGTTGCATTTAGATGATACATTTAGTAAATCCTTGATGTGAGTGAGACATGGTGTGCTAGGCATCCATAATATAAGGATGTAAAATAGTACCGCTTCAGTCTTCAAGAAGCTTACATTACTTGAGGAACTGTGGGGAGGACAAATCACACTCTACAATACATATTGAAGTAAATAAAATACAAAGTAGTATATGTATGATAGAACCAAATACTGGATGCAGATTAAAAAGTATTGAGGAAAACCTGAGGAGAGGGAGAGTATTTGAAATTATTTTTAGCTATATGACATTAATTGATTTGGTGTAGTAAATAGTGTTGACTTCAGAGTCTGGAGGACCAGAGTTCAAATCCTACCACTAACATATTCTGGCTATGTGGCCAAGCCAATTAATTGCCTATTTTCTTGGCAACTCCGAGTTTCCAGTACATTCTAAGGTGCAGAAAAGGTGTGACCTACTTTGGGGAGAGGGAGCTTCCTCATCCACATGTGTTACTTTAAAATTTATGAAAGAATACCCACAAGTTCCATACTTGAGAGACAGTGTGACCTGACAGATAAAATATAGACCTTGCTTGAAATAGTGAGTATTTAAGTTTGGTCACACATCCTGTGTTAACAAAAGCATGTCATTTAACCTCTCAGTGCCCCTAGGAAACTCTTCAAGACAGTCTACCTGCATAAATCAAAGGAGTTTCCACATTGGGAATTACCTCAAATGCTAAAGTGCATCATTGAATCACAGCTCTAAACTTTTAAGTGACAGAGGAGGTCCCAGACCATTTTACAGTTGTGGAAATTGAGACCCAGAGAGGGGAAGGGATTTATTCAAAGGTATCTATCTGAATTCTTCTGAGTATTCACTCCTTCAAGTGAAAAAGATTTTAACTCTTCCATGCCCAGCCATTCTGCAAATCTTATTGTCCATGTCCTCTTATAAGTTCAGGTTTAGACCAGTGTCCCTCCCCTTTCTCCATCTTCTCTCTCTCTCTCTCTCTCTCTCTCTCTCTCTCTCTCTCTCTCTCT
>JAJPUD010012938.1:33041-46834 GCA_023553655.1 Myrmecobius fasciatus
TCTCTCTCTCTCTCTCTCTCTCTCTCTCTCTCTCTCTCTCTCTCTCTCTCTCTCTCTCCTCTCTCCTCTCTCCTCTCTCCTCTCCCCTCTCCTCTCTCTCTCTCCTCTCTTTCTCCTCTCTCTCTCCTCTCCCCTCTCCTCTCTCTCTCTCACATTGGAGTGATTTAGGAAGTAGTTACTAGTGGCCAGCAGCCATTTACTGTTCATTATGACCAGGTGGACTACATGAGGTGAGCTATAAGAGGTTCTTCATGGTCAGTCAATGGTTAGCCTCTAGCACTTATTGACTACCCCTTGTGTATATAATGTTCTTCCAGGATCTGGAAAGAATGAAAGGTAGAAAGCTCTGGCAGGGAGGATCAGTAATTCTATTCCAGGAAAGTGGGTGGCTTTTGTGAAAGGTAAGAGGAAGACGGAGGTAGTCAGTGGACAGAGGTGCATCACTCTGTCTGGAGCCAGCCTTTCGGCTAGGAGTGGGTAAGGAATGAAGACTTGGGACAGCTAGTGCAGGGCCTGGGAGCCTGGCTTCATATTGTTCTTCCATAACAAGGGGACAGAGAACCAAATTTTGACTAAAATAGGATGCTTGGCATTGTTGAAGAACTTTACATAGCACTAATATTTGTCTCAAAAGATGTTTTGCAATTTCTGAAATTAGAAATTATCTTCTTTTGCCTTACAGGTATCTCCCTATTCCATTATTTAAACTTTCTGGAATCAAAAGATTTTTCCACTGAGATGGTATGATAAGAGCTTTTGGTGATTTTAGGCCATATCTAAATTGGGCTGATGCAGACCATATTGTTTTCTTAAGAGCTTGGGACACCATTCACACTCTGCTTCTCAATCATCAGAGGTATAATGCCATCCTTGCCTCAGGAAGGAGGTAAGTACCTTGATTGAAGCTCACTATTTAAGTGCAACCCTTGTACCTCAAAACTTTGAGTCAGAGGAAAAATTGAGGAATACTATGGAATTCAGGTGGTAGTCACCTGAAGTAAAGTTTATGAATTGATCTGTTTTAAATGATGTTGAGCTGTTATCTTTCTTTTGTAGACATTCAAGGGCCCTCTCACCTAGGTCTGGACACAGAATTGTCTTATGAAAGCAAAATTAAAAGGAAGGTCAGAAAGAAGAAGAAGAATGGCTCTATCACAGCAAATGTTTCTGGCACAAAATTTGAAATCGGTAAGTGTATATTTTATATTAAAAGGATTTTCATAGTTGCCATTGAGCTGAACACTTAGCCAATATGGGATTTAAAGGTTAAAGGAGACCAGAAAGAAAAAGGAATAACTCTTATTACTTCAATGTATTTTTGTTCCCCTTTTTAAAATTTGCTGTTTTATGAGGTATTTAATATATCAATAAACAATTAGGCAATCGATGTAAAGCTCAAAAGCTTATTACTGAGTTTGGAATAAATGTCACCTATTATGTTGTTTTTCCTATCTAAATTCTTCTTTCTGGTCAAAATAATGGCTCTAAAGCTTTGTAGATATGTTTCTAATTATGAAACAAAGTAAAACTAGTATGCTGGAGCATTTCTTATCTTGCTTAGGATTAGAATCATTTTGAAATTTAATTTTGTTATTTAAAAAAGCAGCATATCTCATTGTGTAGTGGATAAGGGGGCTCATGTTGGAGTCAAGAAGACCTGTGGGTTTCAGTCTAGTCCCTGAAACTACCATATCATATGACTATGGATGAATCCTTTAACTTCTGAGTACCCGGATAGTGGCTTAGGTTTTTAAGGTTATTGATGAGTTACTGCATTTCACAGGTGGAAGGAATGTCCCCATACTGATGGAATTCTAAGACTAGATCTTGGACCCTTCCAAACCCCTGCCTAAATGCAAAAACTAATGGACAGTATCAGTTCTTTGAACAAAACTTTTTGTGTGGGCTTAGCTGCAGCATTATAGAAAGCTGACTTAGGAATCTGAGTTGGGTTCTAGTTTCCCCTCTACCACATATCAATTGTATGTTTCTGGCCAAGTCACTTAATTTCTCAATGCTCAAGGCAACTCTTAAGAGACTAATTACAGAAAAGGTGTTCTCTTGCATTTGTATGGAGTGTCCTCAGCTTGAAATTCCAGGTCAAGGCATTACTCCCTAATGAGGGTTTTATATAGGCTTAAAATTGTATGGGTTACTCAAAAGGCTTCTCTGCCCATCCTACATCTAGGAAAATATTCATATGAAAATGCCTTGTGAGCTAGGTGGGTAGTCACCTGAAGTAAAGGTCTTGCACTGGCAGGATTGTTCTTTTCCTTCCAAGGTTTTGGAAATCTCTGGGGCCACCAGATTCTTTTTAAATCCCATCCCAACTTTTTTGAGAGTATTTGAAAAATGGAGGGTGAAAAACCCTAGGCTCTCTAGGTTGGGAAGAGGGACTTGAGAAATTATTTAAATTACTCTCCTCATTTGACAGATGAAGAATCAGAAATTTGCCTGTGTTATATGACTAGTCAGGAGCAGAGCTAGAATGTAGATAGTAGGCCCTTGATTTTAGCCAACTGTTTTCAGTCCTTATAGCCCTGAACTTTTCAGTAAATCTCCCTACGTCCCCCTGTATATTATGAAAGGGCAGAAAAAAATTCTAGAATTTACCATGCATATAAGAAGTTAGAGATTAATTAACTACATTAGACATCAATACTTATTTCTTAAATATTCTCTGTACCACTTGAGAAGTTTTCCTTAACCCCTGGTGTCATAGGTACCCTGGGTCAGGAATGCTTGCACTAACATAACACCGTGCTGCCGCTTAGGGTTAGTAGCTTTAAAGTGAAATACTTTTCCTTGGATCACCAGTGAGCCCTGTGGAGGAACGGTCGGCATGTATGCCTTTCATTTTTTCCAAGAATCAGAGGACACCAATACTCTTAAGGGTCTAATTTCACTGCTGTGGGTACTTTCCCCATGGATAGACCTTGCAGCCTCTTCATGCCTTACAAGGTGGTCTTTTGGAGTGGCTGTGGCCAAAAAAATTTATCACCTTGCAGCCAACCCAGTGATGAGACTCTCCAAACTTAGCTAGGCTGGTCTTCAAAGGCCAGGAGAGAGTCAGGGCCCATTCTTTCCTGCCAAGGTCACCTTCACACCATAGAGCTAATGTATCAGATGAGGACTTGAGTGGAGAAGGGATCCCTGAACTCTTTGCAAATGCCTTGGATTTTGGGGAAAGTACTTCTTTCCCTAAATTTTCAATACAAAACTCGGGATAGAGGGGGAAAGAGGGTGAGGGGAGAACATAGTACACTATTCTCACACCAGGGTCCTTGTCCGCCCTCACCCTGAGCACACTTCATTAATCTTTAAGATTCTTTTTCCATTTACTAGAAAACAGTGACTCATCCATACTTAATCAGCAGCCAGTGGCAAAGTTAATTGGAACTGAGGTCCCCTAATAGTTCTCGACTGTCCCAGTTGCAATCTGAAAATTGTTTCATAGAGTAAAAGAGCTTTAAGAAAGACATTAGGATGTAAACTGTGTGCTGTGTCGAAAATACTTGTGAACCTTAAAGGAATAGGAGCTCTTGTCCTAAAAAAGAGATGTGATTGGGGTGGAGAAGAGAGACAGAGAGAGAGAGAGAGATGCTTTTCCCAGAGATGAAAAGGTAGAGTTGACATAGATGATGTCCTTTCCTTTCAAGTTTCAAGTCATCTGAATTTAGACTTTGTACTGGGGGAACCAGTTACACTGAATCCAGACCCTGGCCTTAGGTCCCTGGATTCCTAGGGAAGATATTCTGGAGGTTTAGTCCTTGGGAGTCTTTGCTGTACTAGTTCCTAGTTCATTGAAGGGAAGGAAAGAGGCAGCTATTTATATATTAAGAAGAAATCACTATCTCTCATTTTCCTTCCCATAACCTTAGGCAAACAACCCAGTTTAGTTCTTTGCCTGCCTCTCTATCAGGCAGAGGAGACATAAATGCAAAGAGCTTTTGGATCGGCTGGTGGGTGAGTTTTGTGTGCACCTAAGTGACTGCCCATCCTTGTAGGTCAAGCCTGGGTTCCCCAAAGGTTGGAGGAGGCAGATCGGGGGTTCCTCCTGGGCCACAGGGAGAGAGGAGGGATTTTTTCAGTCAGGTCAGACCCTTACTTTGGGATGCCAAGATTGTTTCCAGTTGTTAGTTTGTTTTTGCTGTTACAGCTAATGCAGCTCTAAGTGTTTTCACATAGATAGCTCTTTTTAATGACACCCTTAGGGTATATATTAACAGTGGTGTTATTGGGTAAAAGTTTGTGATTATTTTATAACTCTTCTATATACTCTTAGCCTTGACTCTTAGGCAAGTCACTTAACCCCTTGCCATCTGCTTTCTCAACTGTAAAAGACAGGATTGACCTTGATAATCTCTGAAATCCCTCCAAGCTTTAAAATACAAGGAGTCATTGATTCTATAGTGATCCTTTTATTTGGAAGTGGTAGGTCAGAAAGATGTTCTTTGCATTGTATAGTGGTCATCTGAATTAAGACTTGAGTGTATTTCCAGACTTCAATTAAGTAGCAATTTCTAGTCAAATTGCATAGCAATTAGGAAATTCTAATCCACTAACATCTTTTTATTTTAATTTTTTAAAAGAAATTTCAGTTTTAAGATGTTGATGTTAAGTAGGAGACCTTGATAAAGAATAGGGGAGCCTATTATTGTCCTCACAATCTAGTTTTGAGGTATCATAATGAGGGAGAGATTGGTGGAACTTATCTGCATCTCTTATTAGTCAAAAATTTACCTCTTTCTTCTAATGGGAATCTTTTGATATTTCATAAGAAATTGATTCCCTTCTAATTACTGATTAGGTGTAGTACACCAACAAAATTAAATTTTTTAAAAATTGCTTTGTATGTTCATATAGTAACTTAGAATTCAAATGAAACCAAAAAAAATCTTTAGCTTTGGGCTTCACCATTACTCTCAATTTGAACATCCGGGGCAATGTAAAGTATGATATTGGGATCAGTCACTAATAGACAGATGAACAAGTTTCTCCTAATACATGGTTATTCAGACCAGAATGAGGGTTAAGAGAGACTTGTATCAGGACAGGGGCTCCCCTTGGGACCCTTGTTCAATCCTTGACATCTCCTAGTCTGGCACAGCTGCTATCGTCCTGAAGACTAAAAATAATCCTACTGAGGGAAGGCAATCTACGATGGAGTGCAGGGTTATTTTTACCTTGGTCCTTCTGGATCTAGTCCAAGGTCAGGGATAGGGCATAAAAGTACAATTCCCCTAACAGAAGTGGTATATCTGGGCCCAGTTATGGTCATAAGTGATATCATTTATCCCTTTAGCAATTTGGTGGAGTTAAGTCTCAATAGATAGATTTTGGGGGCCATCTGGAAAAAGCTTTCATTTCCCACCACCCATACTGATTAAACTATATCTACAGCTAGCCACTCTTCTTGACAAAAATAATGTAAGATTTTCCTGGATGTTTTCCAAAACAAATATTATAGGGTTAAGGCCAAGTACTCAATGGATGTATCTTGGATGTTTTCCTGATTCCTTTATTTGTGAAATGTTTTTGTTTCATTATTTGATGTCAATTTAACTGTTATTTGCAGTTCGTGTAGTAATAGATGAGATGGGATTTGTGAAAACTCGGGATGAAGATGACACAAGTAATCTTATATGGTGTGATGCTGCTGTTCAGCAGGAAAAGATTGCAGAGCTACAGAATTATCAGGTGAGAAGGAGAGAATGTGATGGCTTTTAATTGGCAGCTTTCTGAAGGCAGGGACCATCATATCTAAACTTTATATCTAATATTGCACTTAGCACAGTACTCTACACATAATGCCAGTGTTGATTGAATGATGAATGAATTACATCTTAATTAGCTTTCAAGAAGTTAGAGGAATCATATCTAGCTCTTTCTAACTATATATGTGTGTGTATACACACAGAGACACACACTTTTATTCATATGACCCTAGACAAATTTTTTACCTTCTGGAGACCTCAGTTTCCTTACTTACAAAATGTGGAAGTTGGAATATATGACCTCTAATATACCTTCCAACTTTAAATTTGTTTTAAGAACTTTGATTTCCTTCAAGAACATAAGGTTACCGCTTAACTACATTGTGTCATTAGAGGGGGACTTAAAGCTTAATAAGAATACTAATAAGGGATATTTATATGACACTTAAAAGTTAAAAATTTCTTTTACATGCTTTATTCCACTACTTCCAGGACACATTAAAAGCTACTATGGATGGCATGATAATGATTTTACAATTAAGGAAATTGAAGCTTAGAGAGAAATATGATTGGCTCATAGTTTGTAAGCGTCAGAGGCAGGTTTTGATCCTATTTCTTTGTGATTCCATGTATCACACTGGTTCCCTTAGATGAAACTGCCTTGACAATCTTCTTCTGAGCACCTTCCTCTACTGAAATCTACTCAGTTGAGTGATTCATTCTTTTTGGTTCTTGCTCTTTTCCTTCATTTGGTACATAGCTCTCAACTTTTTGAACTTCTAGGGAAGACTTGAGAGAAGAAAAACATATTTGACTCAAGCTTTACCCCTGTCTCAGACATATAAGCTTGGAATTAGAGGCTCTGATTTGGAACTGACTGTGTATCTGCTATGAAACCTTAGGCAGGTCACTTCTTTGTTCTATGAGCATCATAAAGATAAGCCTGTTTTTTCCAGCCTGCATTGACAACATTGTGAAATAGTTGCTCTATAAGCTGGCAAACCTTTTATAAGAGTGCCACCATAGTGCAGGTTGGTCTTGTGGAGTTATTGAGCACAGAATCATGATTTGGAAACTGGGGGCTTTTCTCAGATCCCCTTGGGTCTCCCTCTCAACCTGGCGCAGTTATTTTATTTACAGGACATCAACAGTTTTGCTGAAACTTAAGCCCAAAATACACCAAAAATCAACATGAATGATGGTCATGGTATTGACATTTTGAAAAACTTCTCTTATTATAGTATATTCATGGTTGACTGTAGAGACAAGTCATTGTTGGATCTGGAACATAACTGGCTTTCTCTACAGTTCTCTAATGACTATCTATGGTAACCTAGAAGTATCAGATGGACCAAAAAGTCTTTCAGGCTCATGACTTGTAGTATTTAAGGCTGGAAGGAGCCATAAAGTTCATCCAGTTCACTGTTCTGTTTTATAAACCGTGAGACAAGAGGCTCACAGAAGGGAAATGACAAGGAGCAGTAATTAGCCTAATCAAGATTTTATTCTTTAGACTATAAATCTCTTGCTCCTTATCCTTTTATGAGAGAAAGAGAGAGAGAGAGACAGAGACAGAGAGAGACAAGAGACACAGAGAGGCAGAGAGAGACACAGAGAAACACAGAGACAGAAACAGAGATCAGTTGATCCAGATCCAGAACTTGAACATTTGTATAAACTACATTCGATTGGGGAAAAAAAGACATTCCTTATTTCTGCTCTGTGTGTTTTTACAAGATTCTTGACTTACATAAATATTAAAAGCTTATTTATGAAGGTTATATAAGTGAAAAAAATATATGATTAGAAACCATGAAAATACTAATGCTTCCTTATGTTTTATTTTTCAGAGAATCAACCATTTTCCAGGAATGGGTGAGATCTGCAGGAAGGATTTCTTAGCAAGAAATATGACCAAGTAATTGTATTTTTGTTGTAATAGAGAAAAGCTATTTGGAATCTTTATTGTGAACATGATAGTACTAAATTACACCAAATCACATCAACTCTAAAAAATAATGTTTTGCTGGCAAGGAGCATTTAAATTTTTTCTCTTTCATGTGTCAAACAGTGTCTGCACATTTGGTAAATACTTGTTTGAATGCTAGTCTAAAAAACTTCCATTGACTATGATTTATTGGGTTATTTCAAGAACTATTCAGGACCTTGTCCGTTTCCTATGGAATCATTTAGCATGGCGGGAAAACATGTTAAAGGCTAATGATATTCATTTCTCATATTGAATGTCAATATTTCTTTAGGATTCTTGTACGGTGTGTGAGCACCTGCTGTTTATTCCTTTTTATTTTTCTAAGGTACTTAGTCATAAAGTGAAAGGATGCATTATCTGCCCCCTGAAGAGACAAGGATAGCTCCTTGTTACTAAAAGGATAAAATGCAAGCTAGCTCTTTTGGCTTTTAAGACCTCTTCCATCTGGCTCTGTTCTGCCCTCCCAGTTGTGTTTCCTTTATATCCCCTATGTTCTAGATAATTCCTAGAATCCTGCTTACATCTTCTTGGTATTTGTGGATTCCTGTCAGCTCTCCTCAGTTTTTTCCTTGCATACCCTTTTCATCTTCACCTGTTGTTCTTTCTTTCCCTTGGAGTATCAGCACCAGAGCTGTCCCCCTCTGTAAAGTCTTTCTCTGATATTCCCCAGTTTAAAGTGTTCTAAATTCTTCTGGAGTAGAGGTGGCAAACACACGGTCCATAGCAGCATTCTACAGTGGAGCCTGAATCAGATTTAAAAGCAATTGGGAAATATTAATAAAATGAGATAGAACATACATGACATTCCATTTAAAAATTAAGATCTCTAATTTACAGAGATTAGTGGTCCAGATTAATGGTTCCCATATCCATTTGAGCACTTGGTTCCTATCACACTTTACCTAATGCTATGCCTCTCTGTGGACACTTTGTGCCTCCTTCATGGATTGCAAGATCATTAAAGGAGAATTATATTGTTTTCATCTTTATGTCTTCTGTGACTTGTACACAATGTGGGAGCCTAATGAAATTATTGAATTGAATTAAATCTTTGACTTTTTAGTATCAAAATCTAGAAAGTTTAAAATACTTAAAACATCATAATTTAAGAAGCATTTTTATTTTTCTTTTTTAAAGATGAATGTTTTTACTAAGCCATTTGTTAATTTATTTACAATTGGGCTTAATTTAGACAGGTAATTAGTTAGAATTATTTAATAATTTTAAGACATTTTTAATAAAATTTTAGCTTTAAGAGCTTGATTTGTGAAAAAACTACAGTTAGATCCCTTGTAACTCTCAACTCTAGTGCCTCTTATCTTTATCTAGGGATTACTAGGAACACTTCTTTGGGCTCACCACTTGTGTGAAGTTGATCACTTGTGATGAAGATAATGTGTGGAGACTAGCCACTTGTTGGGGGTCCCCTCAAGGGCTTCATGCCTTGATGGGGAGTGTAATCTAGAAAACTATTAAGATCTTTTCCAACTTGAAGATCTTCTGACTCGCATTAGCTTCCTATTTCATACCTTCCCTGAAAAAAAACTTAAAAGTGCATTTCCCTTCCACCACTTCAGCAGTAAACCAGAATTGTTGGGAGATCAGTGTTTCTAATTGCAGATGGGCATTTCCCTAGGACAGGACTGCCCAACTTCTAAAGTCCCAGTGTCGTTGTTACTAATCTTTAGTCGTGTTCCTTTCATTGTGACCCCATCTGAGTCACAGATACTGGACTTCTTTGACATTTTCTTTTCTAAATGAGGAAACTGGGACAAAAAGGTTTAAGGGACTCGCCCAGGGTCTGAGGTCGTCTTTGAACTCAGTTAGATGTCTACCTGACCCTAGGTCTGTGCACCATGGCTCCACCTAGTGGTCCTTTGTGCCACAGTGTGTGCATTATCCATTTTGCTTCCTGCCACTTTTATTTTTCCTGGCTGCCCTACCACCCCATTGCTTTATTTGAATTTGTAATGATCTCCATCTGCTTCTTTTTTTGAGACTTAGTTGTGCTGCTTATCTTTCCCCAAAGTGGTCCAGGCTGTAGCTTATTAGATGGGATGGTTAGCTCCCACTGCTTTGTTTTACACGTTTCACAAACGATAATACTTAGAAATGCCCTTTTGTTTTTCTGTTTGTGGTGAGAGAACAGCCTGAATAGGATATTTTACAATGCATTTAAAAACTCAGATCAGTGCTTTCATTAGGTCTTGCCTTGTAGATAACCTCTTCACCCTTTTGCCACCATCATCCTCATGAAATTTAGTAGATCCTTAGATCTAGTGGTCTAATGGCGCCCATGATTAAGGAGTCTGATACTTGAATTGTCTGAATATGGTGGTAGTCAACATGCCAAAGCCAGGAGGATTTATTCTTAGCACCTTAGCACCTAGGATCTACTTTTAATACTATAGGAAGTTGATTGAGAAAAGACCCAACAGTGTTAGAATTGATGGGACATATTTGAAGAATTGTGGATTATTTTCCTTTTGGGATATGTATGCTAGTCTGGTGACCCTGCTATCAGGCTGGAGGCAACAACCTGAAGATTGTTATGAGAGGGAAAAGTGAGGGGATGGCATTCAGCAGCATTCCTCCAAGTATTTCACTATCTGAGAAACAATCAACCCACAGGCATTTTTTTTTTTTTATTGTTAAACTCCTATAGGTGTAGTGCTAAGTCTTGGGGATATAAAGACAAAATGAAATGGTTTCCATCATCAAGGACTTAATATTCTAATAGGAGAGAAAGTATATACATGCCAAGAATTAGATATAAAATTAATGCAAAGTTGATAGGAAGAGAAGGTCTTTAGGAATTATCTTTGAGAAAAAGTAACCTTGGTTTAAGAAAGCAATTTTAATGATTTTCTTCAAGATTTAGGATAAATCTCAGTTTCCTTATCTGTAAGATGTGGAGGCCTGACTATATGACCTCTAACATACCTTTCAGCTTAAAGTTTATAAGATCTTTGGGTTAATTGTGCTGCTCCTTCTTGACTCCCCTAATTCATCCTTTTCTATTACTCTCCTATAAGCCTCTGAGGAACATATTTTTTTATTGCCGTGGAAGGAACACTGACCCTGGAGTCAAAAATCTTGGTTTTAAGTCTACTGTGTCACTGATAACTTTCCTAGGTCTTAGTATTCTTATCTGTGAAATGACTATAATACTTAATACCAATACCATACAGAAATATATAGTATCATTGTCAGGGTCAAATGAAATAAGGCATTTAACACCCTGTTTTGCTATATTATTATAGCCTATATACTTTTCTGAGGGTTGGTAAGATAATAAAAGACCTATGAAGGAGTCCCCAGGGTAGAGCATTCAGAAGCTGGGCAGAAGAGATATGGCTTGTCTCTTATTGACTCTTTTAATTTTAAATAAATTCAATATTTATTAAGCATTTCCTCTGTATGAAGCACTGTACTACATGCTAGGAAACAAGACGAAAGGAGACTGCCCTCAAAGTGCTTAAAATTTAATGTATTCAAATTAGTATCATACAAGGCAAAATGCAATGAACACAAAGCAAACATTGTAAGAAATTTAAGCAGGGAAGTTGCTTCCCTCCAGAGAGTTCACAAGAGCTACTATGAAGGAGGTAGCATTTGAGCTGGTTCTCAAGTGAGAGTTGGATTCTACAAGATCCTAGCTTAGAGATGCCAGGGCCTTTAGAGATCATCCAGTGTGGCTTCCTACCTTCCCCCCAACCTTTTTTTTTATACAGATGAGGAAAAAGAGGCTGGTGATATTCAATAATGGCCAAAATCGCAAAAAGGGCAGGAAGAGTTTGGATTTGCACCCAAGATTCCCAGCTTCAAACCCAGGGCTATTTCCACCCCTGTCTGCCTCTCTAATACCTAATAGGACAAAAATGCCAACCTATTTTATAGTTGATGAGAGGGAAAATGATACTTTATCTGCTTGTTCTCCATAATAACTTCTGAAAATGTATCAGGAAGATAATTCTACAGTCCTGTAGCTGCTACAGAACTTCCCAAAGTGAAAATACATGTGAAGGAGATAGTATTAGTGGGAGAATAATTTTCCATCTAATGTATTTGACAGTAAGTAATTTAAAAAGTCAAGTTCCTTCTGAAGGGAGAGAGTACATCCTTATCATCTCTGCCCTGGTTCCTGGGGCAAGTCAGAGAAAATCTCAGAATGCTAGAATGTTAAATTTGGAAGGATCCTTGGAAGGACAGGTGCCCTGATCCCTCCTTTGCCTATGAATCCTTTGCCATCACCCTTGACAGAGTCACCCCACTTTGGCTTGAGGACCTGGAGGGGCAGGGGGGGCAGGGAAGCTGCCACTCCATTCCATTTTGGGATTTTGCAGAGGGTAGGGAATTTTTCATGACCTCAAGCCTAAATCTGCCTCTTCACAGTTACCACCTGTAGTGGGGCCCCTTAGGCCAAGCAGAACAAGCCTAATCCCTTTTCCACGTGACTGCCCTTTAAATACTCTAAAGTCTCTAAGGCAGCTATCATGTCACCCTCTCCCCCTCCCCCAAGTCCATCTTCCAGGTCCTTCAACCAATCCTCACATGGCATAAGCTGGAGGCCCTTCATGCCATGTGGGGCAGGGGGAGAGGTCAGTGCTAGAAATAACGGTTTGAGAGTCATCTGCATCGAGGTGATACTTGAAGCTTGTCCAGCCAGGCTTCCAGGCACCCTGCATGGGGGCTTTGGAGAAGGAAAGAATGGGTTTGATATTTGAAGCCCTTCTTTGGCATGGAGCCCACATAGAGTCTAGCTTCCATTCTACAGAGAATCAAAGACTAGAAATGTCATAATAATAGCTTTAGGCTAGACTTACATCCCAAGCCAAGGTTTTTTCTTAGAGTTGTTCTGTAAAACTGCTGCACTTTCTCTGAATTAATTTTTAAATGTAAATTTAATTCTAGAATTCATCATATTCCTCATATTATAGAAATGAGGCTGCGTATTTACTGTGTAAAATATGAGTATCCCCTTCACTCTAATTTGTGTCTCAGTAGATGTATTCTTTCATTTGGTAGCCAGGGTGTGAAATATTTTCATATTTAAAGCTCTTCTTATTCACCCAGGAATATCGAACATTTAAATCCTAGCCAGTCTCTCATTCAACACGACTCCATGGAATTCTCTTTGAAGATAAAATGATTCTGTGTTAGATGAGCAAATAGTGACCCTGTACTACAGAAATAGAGGCAACCAAATTACTTGTTTAAGGTCACCTCCTAAATCTGGGTGGGATGAGGGGAAAAAACAACCACTGCCACTACCAAAACCCCCCTGTCTGATTCTGAAATTCTCAAGTCTTTTTAGAGACCAGCCCACATACCTTCCATGAATATTTTCTGAGGATGATTCTTGCCAGATTACCTAAATAGATTTCAGCCCTGATTTCTTTTTTGGTGTACATTTTTATTTTATATTGGACTTGGCATTTTTTAAAGTTGATACTGTACTATTCAAAACAGTACATCATGAATTTTAAAATATACTGACTTAATTATATCTTTAGTCTGATCTGATTTCATAGTCTATATATCTGGTGAAATATGTGATGATTCATTAAAAAATGTTTTGCGAACAGAGACACGACAGTTGACATGCCTATGATGGTATCAAATGATTTTTATGTAATTGTCAGAAGAATTGTCAGCATCAGTCTATTAACTGAATTTTAGAGCTTCTTGGCTATGTTCTGAGTCATAAAGCTGTGGTTGGCAATTAGTGGAAGCAGAACTCTGGTGAGGATCTCTCAAAGAAACACGTAGAACAATGAGAAGGTACCTCAAGTCCCCAGGGAAGAAAGGAATAGGATTCGTTCAAGGGACAATGATTTGTGTCCTCCTCCTTTTAGTCCCCACATATATTTCCTCGCTCACAGTATACCTTATTTTTCTGGGCTTTTAGTTTCTTCCTTTTCTCAAAAAAGGATACGTAATTAACTTAATTGATTATCTTTGGATGAAAAGATTCCAAGTCCACAAATGTTTATTAAGTATTTACTGTGTGCTGTGTGTGTCTGGTAATATTAATCAACAGTATTTCTATACAATCATATTATTGTTTCCCTGGATAAAGGGGG
>JAJPUD010012939.1:0-46834 GCA_023553655.1 Myrmecobius fasciatus
CTATGCTCAAAAAGTTATCAAAGTATGCATACCCTTTGACCCAGCACTGTTTCTATTCTATTATCCCAAAGAAATCATAAAAGAATGAAAGGGCCCCACATTTGCAAGAATGTTTGTGGCAGCTCTTTTTGTAGTGGCTAGAAACTGGAAACTGAATGGATGCCCATCAATTGGAGAATGGCTGAATAAATTATGGTATATGAATGCTATAGAACATTATTGTTCTGTAAGAAACGACCAGCAGGATGATTTCAGAGAGGCCTGGAGAGACTTGCATGAACTGATGCTGAGTGAGGTGAGCAGAACCAGGAGATCATTGTACACAACAACAACAGTACTATATGAGGATCAGTTCTAAGGGAAATGACTCTCTTCAACAATGAAATGCTTCAAACCAATTCCAATTGTTCTGTGAAGAGAGCCATATACACCCAGAGAGAGATGTGAAATGTAGACCACAACGTAACATTTTCATGTTCTCTATTGATGTTTGCTTGCATTGTATTTCTTTTATTGGATTATTCTTTCTTATATATACGATTTCTCCTGAACAAAAAATGATGTGTGACAATAACTATACATATATTCGATTTAACTCGTCTAACATAATTATCATGTAGTGGATATCCTGCTATCTAGGGGAGGGGTGGGGAGTAGGGGGAAAAATTTGTAACAGAAAGCTTTGTAAGGGTTAATGTTTAGGAATTACCCATACATATGTTTTGCAAATAAAAAGTATTAATAAAAAAATAAATTCTGGGTCCAGCCATTTGAGAAAAGATTCTTTGCATCCTCAAAACTTAGCACATTTTTGGACATGTAGGTATTTAACATCTAGGAAGGAATGAAAGGAAAAAGCATTTATTAGGCAACTACTACTATGTGTTAGGTACTGTGCTTAAATGCTTTATAAATGCTCTCTCATTTGAATAAATGATAGATTGCTATTATCTTAGACTGAACAAAGGGAAGGACAATGCACTAGATTGAAGGCTTCCTGAGCGCAGGGACAATGTCTTACTCATCTTTGTGTTTCTCTTAATACCTAGCTCTTATCCAAGCACATTACAAATAATCAAGCGATATTTGCTAAGTTGAAGGGTAGTCTCCTGAAATTACTCCCATCGCTATTTCTGTGACCACAGTTCTCCTGAGAACTTGGGAAATGCCATTTCAGCTCCCAAGGGGACAGCTTGGCCAGCTGTAAAAAAGCTTGTAAGAGAACCAAGAAGTAGAAATCTAAAATAATGTACCCTGTTCTTATTTCACATTTTAAAAAGTCATCTTTTTTCTTTCTGTGCACATGATTTAATATCTTCAAATTTCCTTTATAGGAATATTATAGAATTTAGAAATAAGAAGGGACTTCTGAAGTCATCTTTCAAAGCCCCTTATTGAAAGGATAAAGCGAAGTGAGATGACTATCAAAGATCACATGATAACAACAATAACAATGAAAATTATTAGTAACAATTATAATAGTATATTAACTATAATATTCCCTTTAAGATTTACATTGTATATATGTGTGTATAGACGCATATGTATGAATATGATTTAATCTCCATAATGATCCTATAATTTAGCTTCTACAAAAACAATTAGTACATAATATTAGCTGTTATATCTCTCCCTTCTCTTTCCCAGAGAGTTATTCATAAGACATCAATTTGGAACAAGGAAAGACCTCAGAGATCATCTAGCCCAATTCCTTCTTTTTTTTTTTTAATAGATGAGGAAATTGAGTTTCCGAGAGATTAAATTACCTATCTGGGATAACACAGCAAATGAGTTTCAGGGGTGGGCTGTGAACTTAATTTTTCCTGATTCCAAGTCCAGAATTCTATCTGGTTTTCCAAGGCAACTTTGACATTTCTTTGTTTTATTCCTTGTAACAGAGAACTGTAAAAGTGTGTGATGGAGAAGCAATTTAGTAGAACTACTGGGGTCTGATTTATGTGGCATGTTCTACACACATAGACTGACCTCTGAAATTTTCTTTACTTTTTCTTTTTAAGCACAACTTTTCAATCCTTCCAAAAAGGAAAAAAAATTGTGAAGTTTATATCTGACCAAGCCATCCCATTACTTGATTAATTCCAGTGGATTCCTATTTCCTATTATGCTTTGCTTGGCATTCAATGCTTTTCATTCTCTACTCCACCCCCATCCCCCTAACCCTTCCCATACCATGCTTATTTGCTATGACAGATTCTCCAATCCAGTGATACTGACCTTTTGGTTGTTGCACAAAAATATATATTCCATCTTTTTGTACCAGACATTGTCACTCATGCCTGGAATTCTTCAAATCTTCCCCTATACCTACTTAAATACTTGTTTTCCTTTAAGTCCTAATTAAAATCCCATCTTCACAAGAAGATTTTCCCAATTCTTTTCAATCATTTCCTTATGTTAATTATTTCCCATTTATTCTGTATATATATTGCTTTGGGTATGAAATAAAATGTGTGTGTACATGTGTCTATAGATATATGTTTGCATGTTGTCTCCTCTGTTAGATTATGGATTTGTTGAGGAGAGGGATTATCTTTTGCCCCTTTTTGTATTTCTAGCCCTTTTTTAATGCCTGACACAAAGTGGGCACTTCATAAATGTTTGCTGACTGATTAAATAAACAAACAAATCAATTAATAAACACACACATATATAGATATATTTATGTATATATACATATATTTTTGTATATACATATATGTGTATATGTATATATGTACAAATATATCTATGTCATATATCTTTTAGGCACTACTATATCCATATGACTCATATCCTAAAAGGAAATTTCCCCAGTACTTTTCTCCAACACTACTCCGCTAATAATCAGTCTTTCCTTTTAGATGTTGGGTGATCAATAAAAACTCCTTCTCAAACTCATAGGTAATATCAAATAAAAGGGAGCCTGTAACTGGAAAAGAGAAAAAAAAAGTGGCTTTCTGTTCTGGTTACTTTACTTAGGAAAGAAGTTGCATGAAATTTCTATTATCAAATGATCAGACTCCCCATATACGACTGGATTTATTTTCCATTCTGTGTGTGTATGTGCGTGTGTGTGTGTGTGTGTGTGTGTGTGTGTGTGTGTAAGTGCACATGCACCCTTGCATGTGTTTGAGAGGAAACATCAATAATCCCAAACCTCTGACTGTCCTTTGGATACTTTCTTATTTTTCCAAAGTGCACTCTGTCAAACCAGACTGCTTTCTCCTCCTGCCTCTCCTTAAATACAGGTCAGGAGGAATAATGCAGATCCTTCTGGCCCCAAGTTGACATCATTCTGTTAACAGCTTACAGTTTATGGACTTTGTGACTTTGGCTGGCTCTCTCCCAGCTGTATCTTCCAAATGTGATGGATGGAGCACTCAACACCTGCAACACCCTGCTTGTCCTGGGTTGTCAGGGCCAGTCTTGTTGGCAATTTGTCTCATTTTCTTTACCTATGACCTTGAAGCCTTTTTCTATCCATGCAATTTGCATGTAGGGTTAACCTTGTCTCCAAAGAGACTTAAGAACTAAATCAGGAAAAGAGTAAAAGGCTCAATATTCATTAAATTGTGAGTGTGTGTGTGTGTGTGTGTGTGTGTGTGTGCATGTGCATGCGTGTGTGTGTGTGTGTGTGTGTGTGTGTGTGTGTGTGTGTGTGTATGTAATTCAGTTCACACCAATAACTAGAAATGTTTTTACTTAGTGAAAAATCAATTTTGGGGATGAGGAATAAAACCAGACCATCAGTCCTTGAGTGCAATGAGGGATGGGGTAGACCCTGAAAGAGGAGTTCTCAATGGACTGTATCCCGAAAGGAAGTAATGAAGCCAGAGGCAGGCTGGCAGAGGGATTGCAAAGCTCATTGTGAAGAGGAAGCCTGTCACCTGGGAATTAAATGAACTACCCAGTCCTTACTCTTGGTTGTTAATGCCTTGTTTACCCTATTATAGTTATTCTCTGATAGTAATCAACAAAAACCAAGATTGCTTCTCACTGTATCAATAGGGTTCTGAATGTTCTTCCCTCCTCTCCATTGCACTCCATTTTCTTTTCCTATTGACTAAATGGAGACTGTTTGGCAAATAAATCTTTAGTAATGATTTCTATTTGCATCTATATTGTCTTTCCCACCATAGTATTATAGATCATTGAAGGAAAAAATTCCTGATAATCTAATATTTAGTTTTTATTATTTTTGAAGATTTCAAATATCTTTTTTTGTTTTTTTATATAAAACTTTTTATTTGCAAAACAAATGTATGGACACCTGTCAGATTGGCTAAAATGACAGGAAAAGATATCGATGAATGTTGGAGGGGATGTGGGAAAACTGGGACACTAATACATTGTTGGTGGAACTGTGAATGGATCCAACCATTCTGGAGAGCAATTTGGAGCTATGCTCAAAAAGTTGTCAAACTGTGCATACCCTTTGACCCAGCAGTGTTTCTACTGGGCCTATATCCCAAAGAGATCTTAGAGGAGGGAAAGGGACCCACATGTGCAAGAATGTTTGTGGCAACCCTTTTTGTAGTGGCTAGAAACTGGAAACTGAAGGGATGCCCATCAATTGGAGAGTGGCTGAATAAATTATGGTATATGCATGTTATGGAATATTATTGCTCTGTAAGAAACGACCAGCAGGATGATTTCAGAGAGGCCTGGAGGGACTTGCATGAAATGATGCTGAGTGAAACGAGCAGAACCAGGAGATCATCATACACAACAACAACAGTATTACATGATGATCAATTCTGATGGACATGGCTCTCGGCAACAAAGAATTGTCTCAAACCAGTTCCAATTGTTCACTGAAGAAAACCATATACACCCAGAGAGAGGGAAATGAAATATGGACCACAACGTAACATTTTCATGATCTCTATTGACATTTTCTTGCATTGTGTTGCCTTTCTCTGATTCTTTTTTTTTTTCTTGTAGATAGGATTTTTCTTGCATAACTTGTCAAGCATTTCAACATTATTAACATGTAGTGGACTTCCTGCCATCTAGGGGAGGGGAGGGGACTGGGGGTAAAATTTGTAATGGAAAGCTTTGTAAAGATCAATGTTGGGGAACTACCCATACATATGTTATACAAAGAAAAAGCTTTAATAAAAAAATGTATGGGTAATTCTTCAACATTAACCCTTACAAAGCTTTCTGTTACAAATTTTCCCCCCTACTCCCCACCCCTCCCCTAGATGGCAGGATATCCACTACATGTTAATTATGTTAAAATACTTGACAAATCGAATATATGTATACATATTTCCACACTTATCATTGTTGTGCAAGAAAAATCGTAACCACAAGAAAGAAAAATCAGAGAAAGGAAACACAATGCAAGCAAACATCAATAGAGAGCATGAAAATGTTATGTTGTTGTCCACATTTCACATTCCTCTCTCTGGGTGTATATGACTTTTTTCACTGAACAATTGGAGCTGGTTTGAAACATTTCAGTGTTGAAGACAGGCATGTCCATCAGAACTGCTCATCATATAATATTGTTGTTTCCATGTATAATGATCTCCTGGTTCTGCTCATTTCACTCAGTATCAGTTCATGCAAGTCTCTCCAGGGCTGTCTGAAATCATCCTGCTGGTCGTTTCTCACAGAACAATAATATTCCATAACAAATATCTTTAAGTTATATTTGCACAGGAATGTGGAATGCCTAAAATAATCAAACTAATAAAAACAAAATTTTAAAAATTCCAAACAAAAACAATTGTAATAAGTTTTCTTCTGGATTCCTCTCAGTGTCAGTTATGTTTATTTCATTCTATGGGTGAGGATCAGATAACAGGTATTTTTTTAAATTTTATTTTAAAAGCTTCTTATTTTCAAAATTCATTTAATCAAAATCTATATGCATAGATAGTTTTCAACATTCACCCTTGCAAAACTTTGTGTTTCAAAATTTTTTCTCTCTTCCTTCCCTCCACCACCTCCCCAGATGTCAAGTAATGCAATGTGTTAAACATGTGCAATTCTTCTATACATATTTCCACAATTATCATTCTGCACAAGAAAAATAAGATCAAAAAGGAAAAGAAATGAAAAAGAAAACAAAAGGCAACCAAAAACAATAAAAAATGAAAATACTATGTTGTGATGTACAGTGAGTTCTCACAGTCCTCTCTCTGAGGGCAGATGGCTCTCTCCATCACAAGTCCATTGGAACTGGCCTAAATCACCTCGTTTTTTGAAGAGTCATGTCCATCACAATTAATCGTCACATAATTTTGTTATTGCTGTGTACAATGCTGTCTTAGTTCTACTCATTTCACTTAGCATTAGTTCATGTAAGCCAGGTTTTTTCTGAAATCATTCTGTTGATCATTTCTTATAAAACAATGACATTACATAATGTTCATATCCTACAACTTCATCAGTCCTTCTCCAACTGATGATTATCCACTCAGTTTCCAGTACCTTGCAAAAAGGGCTGCTATAAACATTTTTGCACATATGGTTCCCTTTCCCTCCTTTATGATCTCTTTGGGATACAGGTTAAGTAGAAATACTGCTGAATCAAAATAGTTTGATAGCATAGTTGGGCAAAGTTCGAAATTTTTCTTCAGAATGGTTGAATCATTTTACAAATCCACCAACAGTGTATTAATAATGTTTCAGTTTTACCACATCCTCTTCAACATTTGTCATTGTCTTTTCCTGTAATCTTAATCAAACTGAGAGGTATGTAGTGGTACCTTAAAGTTGTCTCAATTTTTATTTCTCTGATCAATAGTGATGTAGAGCATTTTTTCATAAATCTAGAAATAATTTTAATTTCTTCCTCTGTAAATTATTTGTTCATATCATTTCACTATTTATCAATTCGAGGATGGCTTGTATTCTTATAAATTTGAATCAGTTCTCTATATATTTTAGAAATGAAGCCTTTATCAGAAACCTTGGAGATAATTTTTTCCCTAGTGTAATGCTTCCCTTCTAATCTTTTCTGTATTCATTTTGTTTGTACAAAAACTTGTTCACTTAATATAATCAAAATTATCCATTTTGCATTCCATAATGTACTCCAGTTTTTTGGACACAAAGTCCTTCCTTCTCCACAGATCTGAGAAGTAGACTATCTTTTGTTCTTCAAATTTGTTTCTAGTATCACTTTTTATAACTAAATCATGAACCCATTTGACCTTGTCTTGGAATAGGGTGTTAGATGTGGGTGGATGCCTAATTTCTGCCATACTAATTTCCAGTTTTCCCAGTAATTTCTGTCAAATAATGAGTTCTTATCCCAAAAGCTGGTGTTTTGGAGTTTATTAAATACTAGATTGCTGTAATCATTAATGCTTCTGTCTTGTGAACCTCACCTATTCCACTGAATAACAACTCTATTTCTTAACCAGTAACAAATGCTTTTAATGCTACATTATAACATAGTTTTAAGTCTGTTATAGGTAGGCCACCTTCATTGGCATTTTTTTCATTAATTCCTTTGAAATTCTTGATCTTTTGTTCTCCTAGATGAACTTTGTTATTATTATTAATTTTTAGCTCTGTAAAAGAATTTTTTGCGAGTTTGATTTTTATGACACTGAATAAGTAGATTAACTTAGGTGGTGTTGCCTTTTTTATTATATTAGCTTGGCCTTCCCATGAACATTTGATATTCTTCCAGTTGTTTAGATCTAACTATTTTTATGGAAAATGTTTTGTAATTATGCTTTAATAGTTCCTGACTTTGTCTTGACATTTAGATTCCAGAAATATTTTATAGTATGTACAGTTTTTGTTTAATCGAATTTTTCTTTGTATCTCATTCTGCTGGACTTTGTTGGTAACAGAAATGCTGAACATTTATGAGGATTTATTTTGTATCCTGCAACTTTGATAAAGGTTTTTAGCTGATTCTCTAAGATTCTCTAAGTATACCATCATGTCATCTGCAAAGAATGATAATTTTGATTCCTCATTACTTATTCTAATTCCTTATTTTTTCTTCTCTTATTGCTAAAACTATCATTTCTAATATAATATTGAATAGTAATGGTGATAGTGGGCAACCTTGTTTCACTCCCAATCTTATTGGGAATAGTTCTAGTTTATTCCCATTACATATGATGCTTGCTGTTGATTTTAAGTAGATGTTACTGATCATTTTAAGGGAAACTCCACTTATTCCTTTGTTCTCTAGTGTTTTTAACAGGAATGGGTGTTGGATTTTGTCAAATGCTTTTTCTGCATCTATTGACATGATCAAATGTTTTCTGTTAATTTGATTATTGATATAGCCAATTATACTAATAGTTTTCCAAATATTGAACCAGTCCTGTGTTTTGACATAAATCCAACTTGGTTATTGTGTCTTATCCTTGAGATAACTTGCTGTAATTTTTGCTAATATTTTATTTAAGATTTTTGCATCAACATTCATTAGAGAAATTGGTCTATAATTTCTTTCTCTGTTTTGACCCTACCTGGTTTAGATATCAGTACCATATCTGTGTCATAAAAAAGCATTTGGTAGGACTCCTTCTTTCCCTTTTTTTTCTAAATAGTTTGCATAGTATTGGAATTAATTGTTCCTTAAAATTTTGATAGAATTCACTTATAAATTCATCTGGACCTGGAGTTTTTTCTTAGGGAGTTGATTAATAGCTTGTTTGATATCTTATTCTAAAATGGGAATAATTAAGTAATTCATTTCCTCCTTTTTTAATCTGGACAATCTATATTTTTTCTAGTATTCATCCATTTCATTTAGATGCTCAGATTTATTGGCATAGAGATGAAAAATAGTTCGTAATCATTGTTTTAATTTCCTCTTCATTGGCAGAAAGTTGACCCTTTTCACTTTTGATATTAGCAATTTGATTTTCTTCTTTCCTTTTTCTAATCAAATTAAGTAAAGGTTTATCTATTGTTTTACTGTTTTTTCATAAAACCAAGTGTTAGTTTTGTTTATTAGTTCAATAGTTTTCTTACTTTCAATTTTATTAATCTTTTCATTTTCAGAATTTCAAATTTGGTATTTAATTGGGGTTTTTAATTCATTCTTTTCCTATATTTTTTAGTTGCAGGCCCAACTCATTGATTTTCTCATTCTCTATTATATGCAAGTAAGCATCTAAATATAAAACTTCCCCTAAAACTGCTTTGGCTCTGTCCCATAAATTTTGATATATTGTCTCATTATTGTCATTCTCTTGGATATAACTATCAATTGGTATTAAAAATGTGTCTATGATTTATTGTTTCTCCCAATCATTCTTTAGGATTAGATGATTTAGTTTCCAACTAATTTTTGGTCTATTTTTCCCTTTCCCTTTATTACATGTAATTTTTATTGCATCATGATCTAAAGAAATTGCTTTTACTATTTCTTCTTTTCTGCATTTGATTTTGAAGGGTTTATGTTTTGACTCTAACCACTACTTCCCAAATAGCTCTACCCTTTTACAACCCTTCCTCCCTTTTTTCCCTTTCCCCTTCTACATCTGTTTTCCCTTCTATTAGTCTCCCCTTTATTTTCCTCTTTCCCCTACTTCCTTATAGGGTGGTTTCTCTATCAAACTAAATGTGTCTGATATTCTCTCTTTGAGTCAAATCTGTTGAGATTAAGGTTCACACAATGCTCATTCCCCTCCCTTCTTTCCCTCAATTCTAATAGGTCTTTTTTTACCTCTTCATGTGATATAATTTACCCATTTTACCTCCCTTTTCTTCCTAATAATAAATATTTCAATACACCAAAGGATATGACAAGAACCTTTTCACTGATTAGAAATGGATGTACCTTCTTCTCAGTCCACCAGTTTTTACAACTTCATTGTTATCTGAAACTCCTCACTCTCTCACCTCCTCATCACCATAACCAATCTCTTTCCAAACCCTATATATTTCACATTTATCTTCTTCTTCTCTTTTGAGTCTGTTGCCACTCTCCTGCTATCCTCATAAGTTTACACCTGGACTATTACTAAAACTGATGGTCTATCTTACTGTGATCATGTTATACTACATGCACACACAAAAATGCACACACGCACATATGCATATACACACTCCACCACAATAAACTCCAGTGCCTCCTTATCACCCCCAGAATTTAAATTAAAAATTTATTTGTTGTTCATAACTTTTCATAATCTACCTGCTTCCCCCATTTTCCTTTTTATACTTTACTTCTCAACACATAGTTTTTGATCCAAAGACACTGTCCTTATACCTATTCCATAAATAAAACACTCCATGCCTTGGTTCTGGGTATTTTTTCTGACTGCCCCCCATGCCCTAAATGCTCTTTTTCTCAATTCTGATAGTTTACTTCCCTGGCTTCCATATTTCAGTGAAAGTCCCACCTTCTGAAAGGGACCCAGATGTGCAAAAATGTTTGTGGCAGCTCTTTTTGTAGTGGCTAGAAATGGGAAACTGAATGGATGCCCATCAATTGGAGAATGGCTGAATAAATTATGATATATGAATGTCATGGAATATTATTGTTCTGTAAGAAATGACCAGCAGGATGATTTCAGAGAGGCCTGGAGAGAATTGCATGAACTGATGCTGAGTGAAATGAGCAGAACCAGGAGATCATTGTATACGGCAACAACAAGACTATATGATGATCAATTCTGAAGGATGTGGCTCTCTTCAAAAATGAAATGTTTCAAACCAGTTCCAATTGTTCAGTGAAGAAGAAAGCCAGATATACCCAGAGAGAGGGATATGAATATGGACCACAACATAACATTTTCATGCTCTCTATTGATGTTAGCTTGCATTGTTTCCCTTCTCAGATTTTTTTCCCTTGTAGTTTTTATTTTTCTTGCACAGCAAGATAACTGTAAAATATGTATACACATATCCGATTTGTCAAGTATTTTAACATAATTAACATGTAGTGGATTCCCTGCCATCTAGGGAGGGGTAGGGGTTACAGGAGAAAAATTTGTAACAGAAAGCTTTGCAAGGGTAAATGTTAAAAAATTATCCATGCATATGTTTTGGAAATAAAAAAGCTTTAATAAAAAAATTTACAAAATTAAATCCCACCTTCTACAGGAAGTCTTTTTCAGTCCTCTTACTTCTTATTCTTCCAATGTTATTTGGAAAGTAGTCAGTTGCATGTCTTTACCATTATATTCTGAACTCCCCCAGAGAACAGAGATTGTTTTTTGCCTTTTTTTTTTCATTCACAATTGTACATTTTTTTGATGTGTGGTATCTAAAGAGATACTATTTGTAAACTACTTAGCACAGTTCCTGGCATTGTAAGTACTATAAAATACTGGGCTTTGTTATTATTATTATTGTCATTATTATTTTTGTGCATAGCACATTATCTTGGGCACTTAATAAATGTTGATTTATTTACTGACTGATCTCTAAACTTTGGGGGTCACTTCTATAAATAATCATAGAACAATAGAAAAAATGCTGGATTTATTTCTAGAAGAATTGGGCTCAAATCTTGTCTATGGCATTTCCTATCAGTATTACCAGGGCATATTTTTTCTTATCTTCTCTTGGCTTCAGCTTTTTCATCTCTAAAATGGACACATGAGTTCAAGAACAATGATTTTTAAGATTGTCTCCAAATTTAAATCTAAGACCTAATAATCAGAAAACTTTTCTCATGATTTTTTTCCATTTATTATTATTTCTGTTATTCACTGGCTATTTTAAACTATAGATCTCTGGAAGGTAGGAGATGATTTTAGGATACCAGTACAGCAGTCCAAAACTCTGTTGCATACCTGAGGTGCTTTATAGTTTCTACTGGAGAGAAGGGAAAGGATGAGTTTATAAGCAGTAAAACTGAACCCCAATTCATAACCAAGGTCTAGCTCATGGAACATTTCATTAATTTGGGCCTCCTGTAAGAGTTTCTTCTATATATCAAAGAAAATAAGACCATGCTGTTTTTGTCACTTTTACTTCATTAATATCCAGTGAGAAGCACCTAGTAAAATAATAAGGATCACTTAATTAATATGCAATTTTATCTTTCAAAGTTACATGTTTATATATGTAACATGCATGTGTATACATGTAACTGAAAGCTAACATTACATAAAATTAAAAGATCCATATATATAATATGTATACAAATACATTTATGTTTATCTAATCTCAACTACTCATAATAACTCAGTGAGAGATATTATAATTATCCTCATTTTATGGATAGTAAATAAAGGTTAAATGCAAGTTCTATGATTTGCCTGGGGTTACAGAATCAATAGATTGAATCTGAACTCCCTTTTTCCTTGCTCCAAATCTAACAGCTTATGCTGTAATCTATTTTGCTTTTTCTAAAAAAATCATAAACAATTTGTCCATGTTAAGTTCCTCAAAATTGATCTCTGATGTTGGCTCTTATATGTTAAATTTTCTGTTGAGTTCTGGTTTGGTTGAAAGTCCTGAAAAATCTACAAGTTCTTGGAATGTCCATTTTTTCCATTAAATATTATACATAATATTGCTGGATATGATATTTTTGGCCACAGGCCTAGTTAATTTGGTTGCTGGTATATGTGATTCCAGGACCTGCAGTTTTCATTGTGGCTGCTGCTAAATCCTGTACAATTTTCTTTGTAGCTCCAAGATATTTGCATAGTTTTTTCTTGTTTCTTGCAAGATTTCTCTTTGATCTGGGGGTTTCAAGATTTGACAATACTATTTCCATGTCTTTTCTACAAAGGATCTCTTTGAGGTAGTGATCACTGGATTTCTTTCCTATTTCTACTTTCCCCATATGTCCTATCACTCCAGGACAATTTTCTTGGATTATTTCTTATATTATTGAATCAAAGTTCTTTTTTTTTTGGTCACAGTTTTCAGGTAGTCCAATTATTTTTATATTTTCTCTTCTTAATCTGTTCCCCAGATCTGTTTTTTCCTTATAAGATGTTTCACATTCTACTTTTTCATTCTTTATGTTTTGATTTGTTATTTCTTATTCTCTTATAGCTTCACTAGCTTCTCCTTGCTCAATTCTAATTTTCAAAAAGTTATTTTCATCTTCAAGACTCTATCTCCTTTTCTAGTTGGTTAACTTTTTTCATAATCTTGTTTTGTTTTTTAGTTGTTCCTCAATGTCTCTCATTTGATTTTTAAATTCTTTTTTGGGTTTTTCTATAAATTCTCTCTGGGCAAAGAGTCATTTAACACGGCTCATTGGGGTAGAAAACCTTGTTTCCATAGTAAGTTTCTATGGATAGGTTCTTCTTTGCTTCATTTTTTAAGAGAAGTATCAGTGTAAGTTTCTCTAATCATGGGGTGGGGGAATGGTGTCTGTAGACTCACTTCAGTTCTCCCCTCTGACCTGGTACCCCAAATCAAAATCTCCACCCTTCTACATGTGCCCACAATCAGCAGCATCCCTGTCCCATTGCTTCTGCACTCCTGGTGTGCTGGTTCCTTCTTTCACAGGATTATGTTTGTATAACAAACTAGGCCAGGCATTCCTAATCAACTGAGGTTCCTTCAGTCTTCCCAGATTCAGACCCCAACTCCACAGACACTTCAGGAGGTGAAAGTTTCTGTAGTTCCTGATGAGGCTCTAGCCAAATCTAACTATCCAAACTAACAGTTGGTTTTATGTGGAGCTAGCCTGGAAGTGTTTGCACTTCATACTGGTTAATCCCTGATATGGGGTCTTCTTGAATTATACCAGAAGGGACCCTGTTCTGCTTCAAGTCTTCTTGATTTTTCAGGCGTTTGCCCTGTTCTGTTTGGAAGTCTGAAGAGCTTTATATTTATTGACCTACTCTGTCATCTTCCCAGATGTGACTACTCTGTCATCATCTCTCTGTGACTAACTGTTTTACTTCTTAAGGGGCAGAGAGGATTGTTCATGTGGTTCTCCTAATTGAAGAATAAGTATAGAACTAGTGGCACTATGGGCAGATAATTTGCAGAGTACACAGAGCACCAGACCTGGAGTCAAAAAGACTGACTCATCTTTCTGAGTTCAGAAATGGCCTCAGATACTCACTAGTTGTGTGACCCTGGGTACATCACTTTACTCTGCCTCAGTTTTCCTCATCTGTCAAATGAACTGGAGAAAAAAATGGAGTTGGAGAAAGAAAAAAATATTTACTAAGAAAACATGACTGAAACAAATGAACAAGAATAGCATAATATGAAACTGCAGAACACATTGCTGCCCTCATTTTTTTCAAGTATGTGAATGATACATTTCTGACAGGAAGATGGTTGGCTATCTAAGTAGCCATAAAGTGTGATGGTTTCTCTGAGAGAGTCAAAATGTCATGATACATATATGGGATTATACATATGGGAAGGGATAGATAAGGCCAGTGGGAGAAAGGGGTTTCAATAGACTGCCAAGGTATCATTGCATTTGTGTTGTTTAGGACTCTACATTGTATATGCTTGTGTGCTATATATGTGAACATATGTGATACATGCATTATATATGTGTGTTTATATTATCTATTTATCTATTGATCTATATCTTTTTGCATAGCTTCCCCCCCCCCCGATGAAACAGTCCATCTGAGCCTAGATCCTGGGAAATACTTGTCAAAGGTTATACAGATAAAGATTTAGATTATAAAAATCTGAAACAATGATATACTAGTCTACTATAACATCTTACAAGTTTCAACAAAAATCATTAACAATGAAAAACATAGCTTCATGCCTATCATTCAGAAACTAAAACAGTGTAGCCAGTGTTCTGAGTGAAAGAACAACATCTACAGACCTTAAATCAATCTTTTTTCTCCAAACTTGATTTAACTTTCTAGTACCATATGCCAGACAGCAATGCTTCAGTAATTCTTTCTGATGGGTAATTAAATTGACATACCTAATCCTGGCATATGAATTCTCAACATGGAGCCATCATTGCACCCTCTATGGGGTGCAGCTAGTGAGAGAAGAGGAGGTAAGGAATGGTATATACAGTAATACTGAGATGGCTAACATCACATATAGCTTTTTTTTTCTTTAAACAGGAGATATGAAGTGTAGAACCTTCAAATGTCCTGGGACTTTCTATGAACAGACATACATGTGTATATATGTATACAATTCTTTCATATACTTGCTCCCCATTCTCCTACCAGAGATCTGTCTATAAAGTAAAACAAAAACCAGTTCACTAAGACTGCTACTACATTGAGTTCAATATTGTGTATGGTTTTCTACATTCATAGTCATTTCTACAGACAAGGAAGAGAGATACTTTCTCATAGTTCTTATTTGGTGAAAAGCTTAGTCTTGATATAATTTCAAAACTTTTATCTTCAATTCTTAATTTTTAAAAATTTTTAATTAATTTAATATTTAATTTTCTTAGCTTTTTATATTTACATTTTTGTACTCGTCATATGTACTTTGCTCTGTTTGCTTTTCAATTTATATTAGTTCATGTTTCCATGATTCTGTAGATTTATTATTGTCATTGTTTATTTTTACAGCATAGTAGTAATTCATTACATTCATGATTTCACACAATCATTCCCCAATAATTCATTATAGGATTTGATTCTAGTTCTTTGCTATTGGAAAAAAAAGTACTTCTACAAATATTTCAATTTCTTTTTGTCAGTTAGCTCTTTGGAATTCACGCCTCCCAAAAGAATTTCTGAGTTCAAGTATATGTATCAAAATCAAAATTTGAAATTACTTTCCAGAATCATTGGCTAATGTTCTACCAACAGTGTACTAATTACCCATTTTTCTACAACCCCCAACACTGACTCTTCTTCCTTTAGGCCTTTTGTGGGGTGTTTGGTGAAATTTCTATGTTGTTTTGATCTTAATTTACTTCTCATTAGTAATTTGGATTTATCATTTGTTTAGTTGTTAGTCACTTGTGATTATTTTGAAAACTAATTATTCAAAACTTTTAGCCACTTATCAATTTGTGAGTGAATTTTGCTATTACATATGGTGTTCTTAGATTTCTCAGATATCAGATTAATTTCAGAGGTACTTTAAGCAAGCAACGCCCCCCCCCCCAATAAAATCTATTACTTTCTTTCTTATGCTAGTGGCAATAATTTTTCTTGTGCTAAAGCTTGTGACTTATATGAAATCAAAATTCTCTATTTTTTGACAATATTTTCCATTATTTATTTATTTTTAAATTTTACAAAAGAATATTATTTCAAACATCTCCTCCATTACATTATCTTAGATGCTACAGAGGTAAAGAGGATTAGATTTATAACTTAACTTGGTTTTTATACAGCACAGTCCAAGTTCAAAACCCTGAACTTGAATCCTAGAACCTAGAGTCAAGCCTATGATTCCCATTATGGGTTGAGGCAACATCTTTCCTGGAAACCTGACTCAACCTGACTCCAAGGTTCAGCTTGATTTCCTAACTCAGGGGCTCTATCATCTGTGTTCTAGAACTGAAAACATCAAATAAAATAGACCAACACCTCAAACCTAATTCTCAGGGCCAGAGTCAAAGTGGGATGAGGAAATTAAATCTTCTTTTCACACTCAGGTTAGTGAATGGTTGTCATGATGATGAACAAGATCTTCATCTTTGGATGCAGTAGGCAAAAGAGAGAGTGAGTATCCCAGTCTGGTAATTTTAATGATGCAATCTATTTTGGCTATACAACCTATTAAAATAGGTTTTTCCTACCCGGGTGATTGGTAAACACAATTACTTTTCACAAAATCAGATTTCTACCATCTCACATATTAATGCCTCCATATTAGGTGCTCTGAACATGCACAAAGCTCTATTATAGAAATTTTGCAAAAATCTATATACAATCAATAAGCCAATTAACATATATTTATTAAATATCTATTATATGCTAGACACTAGCCTAGGCACTATGGTTACAAAGACATGTTTTCTATTATTTAGTTAGGAACTTTTTCCCTAATGATATTTGGCAATGGTTCCGATCTATTCTTTCTCTGCCTCTCTGTTTCTGTGTGTGTGTGTGTGTGTGTGTGTGTGTGTCTGTTTGTCTCTTTCTCTCTCTCTTTTAAAATGGTATGGCCTTTTTTATTTTGGTTAGGTGTCCTTTTTAGTTTATTATGCTAAATGAGGTAAGATGCTAGTCTGAACCTAATTTCTTCCATCATGGAATGTTGTTTTAGGTCCTCTGTCCCAAATGACTAAGGAGAAGAATGGGAGCAAATGTGAGAGCTTTCTTTATGTATTCAATGGACTCATGCATTAAAGAAATGAGACTTCATTGGTACCAACAATTAGGGGGAAAATGGAAATTGGGGATAAGTATTTTAGGTGGGATGTGAGGAAAAATAAAATCTTAATGATTAGAGATTGCCCACCAAAGTGGGATGAGTAACTTTGGCTATTTGTGATTGTCCCTTACTGAAGAGCTTTAAGCAAAGCCTCAATATCCATTTGGCAGGCTTATTATAAAGAGATTCTGGTTGGGAGCATACATTAAACTAGATAGTTCTTGAGGTCCTTTCTGACTTAGAAATTCTATGATTTTATGATTCTTTGCATATGATCTAGATCCATGATTATGAGGGAGGCAAATAATGCAAACTCAAGTGTTCCCTGGGTGGCCCTATTATGATTGTATATGCTTTTAAATTCTTCATGGATTTTCACTAAGACAATATTAAAACCAGAAGAAGAAATGGAAGAACGCTTGTTCCCAAGGAAGAAAGAACAAAATGAAACTGTAATTACAGTTTATATCCCCACTAATTATAGTGCACAAAAAGTATATATCACCCCAGTGTCTACTGGAACTGTTTAGAAAATGAGAGACCTATAACTTCCCTATAATTCAAAAAACATATCAAGGCTGAATTCCAGGCTATATTTGAAAACTTAATAAAATTTGAAGCAGCTTTGTCTAACAGAAGCTATTTCAGTGATGGAAAATATATCCTTCTTTCCCTCCACTTTCTCCCCTTAGTTTCTGTATATATTTTTTAATGAGACACTCTAGTGTTCAAAGCATCTTTTGTTGTATTCTACTGAAAACTCTCTGCTACTTCTGGGACTCAGATAAGACTTGCTGAATAAAAAATAGTAAATTGTAATTATACTTTTCTATCAGAGAGACTTTTCTCTGATACTGTAAATCTGTATCAAGGCATTAGACGTTCACTCAGAAAACAAAAAAGAAGGAGAAATGAGGGCTCAGGGTTGGTGACTAATAATAAAAAAGTCAGAAGGCAGCATGGAAGAGAGTATGATAATAGATACGAAAGTGCTCTGTAAACTCTTAAATTGTATAATGATAAAGGCCATCTCTATTATTTATATTCTGGTGTGCGGGTAATTTGTAGAAAGTACAGATTCAATTAAATTTAACAGGATTTTATTAAGTACCTACTATGTATCAGGTAGTATACTAGGCATTAGGGTGTGAAGTCAAAAATAAATAGCTCCTGACCTTCATGAGCTTGTGTTTTCCTAGAGGACTCAACATTTAAAATGAAAAACAAATTAAAAAAATTCAAAATAAATACAAAAAATTGTGAGATTTATAGAAAATGCATCAGTAAAAGATAGTAATAGCTGTCATTTATAATTAACCTACTACATGCCACAGGGTAGCTAGGTGGCTCAGTAAATAAAGCACCAGATTGGGAATCAGGGAAACTGGCCCAGTTTAAATCCAGGCTCTGACATTTACTAGTTGTCTGATCCTGGGCAAGTAACTTAACCCTTTTTACCTCAGTTTCCTCATCTGCCAAATGAGCTGGAGAAGCATTTGGCAAGTCACTCCAGTATCTTTGCCAAGAAAACTCCAAGTGGGATCACGAAGAGTTAGACATAACTTAAATGCTTGAACAATAACAACTATGTGCCTGAGATTGTGCTAAGTATTTTACAAATATTTCATTTGCATCTCACAATAACTCTGGGAGAGAGATCCTATTTTTATTCTCATTTTTACAGATGAGGAAACTGAGGTAAACAGTAATTTGCTCAGGGTTACACAGCTCCTAATTGACTGAGGCTAGATTTGAACTCAAGCCTATTTCACTCCAACCCTGGAACTCTCTCCACTGTTCCGAAAAGCTGTTTTTCTACTTCACAACTAGAGATAGTCCTCAAATACAAAGTAACATTTGAACTGAGTATTAAAGAGTATAAGAGTGCATCTAAACCAAACATTCCATTTTATAGCTGAAAAAACTGAGAAGAGTAGTTATAATGATGGGAATCATTATGTGGCATATATCCAGATATGTGTTCACAGTACAGAGATTGATTCAGACAATCAATTTGTAAATTTTCACAGTAAGCATGTATACCTCAGAAATTGGCAAATACTACAAATTAGAGGTGAATTTTTTGTTTTGTTGATTATCTAGATATGCCTAAGAACATGATGGAGAAAATATTAATAATGTACTTTAAAATGTGTTGGAAGAGGAGAGCTGGTTGTTAAACATTTATCAACAAGCTTCTGCATATAACCCAAGGAAGTCATTAACAAAAATAAACATTCCATAAAATCAAAAATATGTAAATATATTTGTCCTCTTTAGCCTAGCACAGAAGTGGAAACAAAGTAACTACTCATTAACTAGGAATAGGTAAAAAATAGGAGCACATGAATGTAATAGGATATTATGGGCCTGTGCCATATGTGTTAAACAAAAAAATATTAAATAAATTAAGCAAATGTTCCAAGTTTCAGAAAAAGGGGGAAACATAATAGACAATGAAAAGTAATGGTCGCTGATCTTATCTATGTTCCCTGGGAAAATTCTGGAATGGATTAAGAAAAGATTGCTAATGTTCGAAAAAGAAAAATGGTCCTTAAAAGGAACCACTTAGGCTCACCAAAAATAAGTCATGCCAGATTAAATTCATTTTTGCCAGTTATTGAACTAATAAGGAAAGAGAATGCTGTAGATATAGTTTAACTGAACTTTAGGAAAGTTTTTTTCTTTTGTGAGAGTATACAATACTGTTTTTATTGAAAGATGGAACTATGTGGAGTTGATGGTAATTAAATTAAATAGATTCATTATTGGTGTGTAATCAGAGTGTAACTATTAATGGTTCAATGTTATCAGCTCAAGAGATCACCAGTGGAGCATCCCAAGGATCTATGTCTGGTCTTGTGCTTAAATAAAAATGTATATGGTAAACTCATCAAATATGGAGGTGACATAAAACTAAATGGGATAAATAATATACTGGATAGACAAGTCAAAAACAAAAGAGACCTTGATAGTCTATAGGACTGCAGTGAATCTAAGAATAAAAAATACAATTGAAAAAAAAATGAGCTAATGCTTAGATATAAAAGAAACATAACCTTCAGAAGTACCCGATGGGGTAGGCCTGGTTAGATAGCAGATTTCTGAAATAAGTCTAGGGGTTTTAGTGGGCTATAAAGTCAGTTTAATTACTTATGAGCCAAACTCATGAAATTGTTGCCCAAGACAAAAAACAATAGGTGTTCCCTCAAGTCCCTTAAGGTGGGGAAATCCCAGTAGAATGAGGCAATGGCTTTGAGATACTCAATCCCATGGATGTACTCCAAAAACACCACAAGGCCACTTTTGAGTAAATCACTATCTTTAGATTCTTTCTTTAAAATAAAAGCTGTACTATTTCTGGGATGATCTAAACTGGTAAAGGATAGCCAGGATGGAGTAGAGGGAAGGAAGTGCTTTACTAGCACAATGCTACCTTTATTAGTTTTAACAAGTTTCCTTTTTGATGGAGTGAATGTTCATCTAAATATAAATGTAACACATTTTAATATATTCTCTCTCTACATATATGTTATAGATGATACATTTATGATAATTATATAGTAATGTAAAATGTAAAATTATATAGTATTGTAAAATTGTTACTTTATTATCATATCATAACTATTACATTATAGTTATGCATATCTATATACATATATCTATATACATATATATGTATACATATACATATATATATATGATTGAATATCTGTATATGATACAGTTTCTAAGTTGGTCCCACAACCTAACCTACAAAAATAGGTTGTTAGATTAGGTTGCAGTCTTTGTTTCTCAAAGAGTACTAAAATGACATCACTATGTTAAAGTTGAGTTACAGTGTATCTAATGATGGCTGATCAGACCAATAAAACTTGGAATGCTCTGCCATAGTAGAGACAGAAATACTCCCTATGAACATTTGGCCTGGACTAATTTTACACATCTTGCATTTCTTCTGAGCTAATTCAATTCTGCTTTGCTCATAGAGCACTGCACTGTCTCTGATGAGAGCATGTCATGCAGGGTGATCCTGTACTAGTGTCTCTACTGTCATACAATCATTTCTAAAGTTTTAAAGAGACCTTGAGAGTTTTTACAAAAATATGTATATCATGGGGTCCAAGATTATACAGATTTGGGATGATGGATGGTGATGATGAGCAAGGGAAGATGTAGAAGGAAATATTCCTGAAGCTGATGTCAATAAGGAAAATCATTTAATCTTTTCTGGGTGTAATTTCCTCACGTATAAAATGAGGTGTTTGAACTAATTAACTTCTCACTGACTTTCTGTTCCTAAGTAAAAAATACTAGTAACTCTGAGGACCCTCCATGAAATAAGTATATTGGGCTTGTTGGGTATGTTACTGGGAAATTTCTTTCTCACATTATTTGAACTAGATGGCTAATGAGTCCATATTTCAAATTCCATATTTCTGTGATTAGATGGAATCTCAGGCATCTTCTAGCTCTAGGTCCTATTACTTCTTTGGCCTCTATTTCCTCATTTATAAAATTAGATTGTTTGACTAAATTGACTCTAAGGTCCCTTCCAATTCTTAATACATAATTCTGTGTACATTCTGCGTCAAGTTTGCCAACATCATCAACTGAGTATTTTAAAAGGAGATTTGATAAGAGGCTACCAGTTCATGTCTAAAAATTTGTCTCACAGCCCATTTTCTACTTCCCAAGGGAATCTTTCAACTGAAATAAACATGGGAAGAGAATTATCAAAAGAAAAGCAACAACAAAAACACTTGATAAAGGTCTCTAGATATAAATTTAAAACTTCAGCAAATTAAAAAAAAGATTATTTTTAAAGATGGTAAAACTATTTGAAAAAAATGTTAATTTTATGTAGGGAAAAAGCTTTGTTTAAGTAGTAAAGGTCAGAGAATGGTGTTATCAAACTTAAATCCATAAACATTGGAAATATATTTAAAAATAGTTCCTAGGAAAACCTGCCAGCAGAAATGGTGGTTCTTTTGGTGAGTTTTTCTCCTTTTTGGGTATATGGCAAGTTTCCAAGTTGGGAGATAATCTTTCTTTTAATTTAAGATTTCTTCCCATCTTTGGTGGAAACCAAATGTCAGCATTTTTTGAAAAGTTGTGAAGGTTATGAAGGCAGCAGGAGAGAAAATATGAAGAAAAGTGGGAACCAAAGTTTAAAAAATCAGATAACTTTATCTTAAGGAAGGGGGGAAAATAAATGAAAGAAGGAAGAAAGGAAAAAATAGAAAGAGAGAGATACAAAGAGAGAGAAATAGAGAGAAACAAAGAAATAGAGAGACAGAGAAAGAAAGATACACAGAGAAAGAGAGATAAAGAGAATCTTTTGTTTCCATGAGTATTTAGGAATGACATTCAAAGATTTTTCCTCAGTAACAACCTTGTGATGTCCCCTATGGAGATTGTTCTCCCTATTTTCTGAGATTTACAAAGTCAGAGTAGCCTCCCAAAGTAACTTGGCAGTGAAACTGTTAAACTCATCTCATATGATATAGTGGAACCTTTCAAATCCTTTGATCTTTTCCTTGTCTTTTCTTGTTTTGTCTTTCCCTCCCTTCCCTTCTCTTTCTATCTTTTCCCCTTTGCTATTCCTCTCTTCTCTTTCGCTTTCCTTACTTGACTTTTCCTTCTCCTCTGTTCTCGTCTTTCTTCTTCTTTTTGCCTCCCCTTCTCCTTCTTTCCCAGCCTTTCCATTTCCTTTTCTCATCTACTTTTTATTAGAATGAAAAGTTCTAGACCAATGCCTTCACCAACAAAGGGAACATATATCACCTGAACATATCTCCCCTCATCAATAAAATGAGGAGAGACATGGCATTATAATTTAGAGAGGTGACTTCTCCATCAAGACTATTTGAATTTAAGTTCAGCCTTTGAAACAATCTGCCTGGATAATCCTAATCAAGTCACTGATGACTTTATTCCTCCATTCCTTCATTCCTTCTTTTCATTCTTTTTCTCTCTTTCTCTATCAACATCTTTATATGTATAGAACTGTGTAAATATTTATATATATATCCATCTATATCTGAATCTATGTCTAACAAAATACATAAAACAATCCATCTGTAGCTATATCCATAGTTCTATTTCTATCATCTCTATCTGTCTATCGCTCTATCCATAGAGAATCCCAAAAGCTTAGTTTTAAATGCATCTGTGTATTTATGAATCTACACATATATTTCTCCCTCTCCCTCCTCTCTCTTTCTATATATATACCACACACATATATACATATATGTATATATATATGTTTATATATATATGCGCATATATATACAACTCCAACAATACATATGTGTGTGTATAAAACATATCCCATGTATATGGGATATATGGGCATTCAGGAAAGACTAGTACTTAACACACATATATGTGTGTATTTTGTTATTTTTTTTAGTTTCTTTTTTTATGAGGGCATTGAACAGCAGGAGAATAGCGTCCAGAGAAGATAGGGTCTCATGTTCTTGCTATATGAAGATAACTTGAAAGAAAAGAGAGTGCTTAACCTGGGGGGAGGGACTTTGCACAAGGCCATGGCAGTTGTCTTCAAAGAATGGGAGAAAGAACATATAGGAGTCATTAGCCTTGTTCTCTTTGGTCACAGAAATAAGAAAAGAGATAAGGAATAAAAGATTGAAAAAGAAAATTTAGAATTGATATAAAGGAAAAAAAGAAACTTCCTATTCATTGGTCTTTTCCCACTATGGGATGGGATTACCATGGGAGATAATGTGTCCCATCCTTTGAAGTCTTCAAGCAGAGGCTGGATGAGCACTTCTCAGATGTCTCCTAGCAGGGATCTTTTTTCAGATGACTTGCATTAAGTGGACAGGAGGGGGGATTTGGGGAATCAGCCACTCAGATGCATAGTAGAAATCTGGAAGAAAAAGCTTCCAGTTCCAGATGGGAAAATCCATTCAGTTAACTCCTTATCAAGGTTACTCAGGACAACTCAGGTAGAACCAAAATACACACCATTCCAATAAACCATTTCTTCTGGCCATGTTTTATGGATTCTCTAGGCTATTTTTCCCTGTGAAAAAATTCTTTATGAAAGGCAAAAAAAATATATCCTCAGCTTGGTTGAATTAATCAAAGTAACAGAGTATATATATATATATGTATATATGTGTATATACATATATATATACATAGATAAATAGATATACATATATATAATATATAATATTAAATTCTAGGAGCATAAATCTTTAAAATCATTTTTCCTGACACAATGATTATTTGAAAGGCAACTAGTAATTTAGGACAAATTATTGACATCAACTTTATTATTCCACACTCCTTTTACCTCTCCTTTCCCCTATCCAATGCCTAACAATAGATAAGGCTAGAATCACCCTTTTGCATAAAATCTTATTTTAGTGAGTTTTTGGACATTTGCTTTTATAACCTTTCCCTTTGGTCACCAGAGCCAGAATGTCAATACTATCTTTTTCAGAATTTTGTAGTTGAGTATACAAAGAGTTACTTTTAAAATCAGGACAAGATCAACAGTTTTTGGTGAACATTGTCTTTAGGTTGAAGATTCCTTTATCTGTGGTGTCCCTGACATTTCAGAGGACTGGAATAAAATCAGAAAATCAGGCTGGAGGATTGGAGATGTTGAATCAGGAAAAGAAAAACTTCAGATTTTGATAAATTCACTATATTCAAGTGTCTGAAGGACTGTTTACTATAAGTGGATTTGATCTGCTTGGGCTCAACAAACAGAACAAGAGAATAACTTTCAGAGACATTTTCATTCCATATTTGTATAAACATCAAAGAAATAAGTTATCCAAATGTGAAAGGAGGAGGTAGTGGTAGACTGTGGGTCTGCCATCGCTAGTGGTATGCAAGCAGAGGCAGGATAGTCACCTAATAAGTATATCAAATTTCTTGTTCAAGCAGTGGTTGAATTAGATTCATCTGTTACTTCTTCTTAGTTGAGGCCTTTCTTTATTCCCTCAACTATAGGCCTGTCTTTCCCTTATTTATTATTCATTACTTTGTTCAGTCTTTTTTCTTGTGTTCAAGTCTAACTCCTTTGTGACCCCATTTGGGGTATTCTCAGCAAAGATATAGGAATGGTTTGCCATTTCCTTCTCCAGCTTATTTTACAAATGAGGAAATGGAGGCAAACAGAGGGAATTAACTTGACCAGGGTCATGCAGCTAGGAAATATCTTAAACCAGATTTGAACTCAGGAAGATGAGCCTTCCTGAGACCAGTCCCAGTGCTCTGTGCACTATAGTGCTCCCTGCCTGATCCTTACTTTATTTATAATTTATATTCACTGGTCTAGAAACATGTTATTCATCCCCAACAGAATATAAGTCCTGTGAAAGTTTCATCTTTGTTTATTATTCCCACCACAGTAGTTAGAACATGCTAGTTACTTAATAAATGTTTGTTGAACGATGGTGGTGTATAAACTTCTTGATTGCACGACTTTTTTTTTCCATTTGACTTTGTATCCCTAGACATAGCTTAGGGCCTGGTACATTGTTGGTGATTAATAAATAATTGAAGAACTGAATTAGATTAGAATGGATTCTTTCCTTAGTTCCTCCTAAACCTGTATTTTGAGGATTCTGTAATGCAATCAAAAGAACATGAAATAAAGAAAACCTTTTTTTCTCTCCAAGGACTCGCAAAAATTACCTACAAAGCTGGGTGCTCTGAAACAGACACAAATATCATTTAGGTGTCTGATTTTGAAAATGTAGCAATTTTTCTCTCCTTAGCAATATCAGAAACAAAAATGGAGTATTTTAGTTTCTCTTTAAGGAATGATTTCATATCCTATCTTCTACCACCTTAAAAAACAATAATGTAGTGGAACATCAGAATAAGTAAAAGTCAAAACTTAGATGTTCATTAGAAAAATGATACATGGGCTAGAGAGAAGATAAAATTTAGCCTGGGCTATGATATTTGTAGAAATATTTTGTGTAGGACTGAGAAACATCATCTTTACTAATGATGACATTTTAATACAACTCTCTTTTTTCCTGAACCATACTATTCAAGGTAGATTAATTTATTGCCTCATGAATTCCTTTCTTGTCATACTATACACACTTTAAAGGGACTTTTTTCTTTTGTCCATTACATGAGAAAGATATGATTAATTAACTACTTTAACAGAATTCTCTAGGTCAGTGCAATTTTTTATGCCTTTTTGTAAATGTCTCAGATTCAGGATAATAGGCCAGAGATGGAGGAGATCTGAGAGATCACCTGGTATAATCCCTTGATTTGCTCCATGTCATCCAGGAAGCAATTATGGGAGCTAAAATTCAAACCAAATTTCTCTAACTGCAAATTCCATGATCTTTCTATGTTAACAGATATTCTGCTCTTCCAAGGAGAAAATCAAATTCAGATTCTCTATTGGTTTGGGTCAGGTAGCCATCTAGTTCCTCCTTTTACTTTAATCAATTAAAAAAATTAATCATTAAACTTCTATTAAGAATTATTATGTATTAACCTCTACCAGATACTAAATTCTATGCTATGTGGCTGGCTAGGGTTGGAGGAAGGTAAAAATCAACAGTCAGACCTCAAGGAGCTTACATTCTAGTGAGAAAGGCATGTAATTATAATGTTACTTACACTAGAGAGACAGTGAAGAATTGAGAGAAAGAGAGAGAGAGGGGGGGGGAAGAGAGAGAGAGAAAGAGAGAGAGGCAGAGACAGAGACAGAGATGAAGATAGAGACAGACAGAGAGACAAAGACAGAGACAGAGGAAGACAAAGAAACAGAGACACACAAAGATCCAATACAAATACTTTATCACCTAAGTGGTCAAAAGATATGAACAGACAATTTTCAGATGATGAAATTAAAACCATCTCTAGTCATATGAAAAGTTGCTCCAATCACTATTGATCAGAGAAATGCAAATTAAGACAACTCTGAGGTACCACTACACACCTGTCAGATTGGCTAAAATGACAGGAAAAGATAATGATGAATGTTGGAGGGGATGTGGGAAAACTGGGACACTAATACATTGTTGGTGGAACTGTGAACAGATCCAAACATTCTGGAGAGTAATGTGGAGCTATGCTCCAAAAGTTATCAAACTGTGCATACCCTTTGACCCAGCAGTATTTCTATTGGGCCTATATCGCAAAGAGATATTTGAGGAGGGAAAGGGACCCACCTGTGCAAGAATGTTTGTGGCAGCCCTTTTTGTAGTGGCTAGAAACTGGAAACTGAAGGGATGCCCATCAATTGGAGAGTGGCTGAATAAATTATGGTATATGAAGGTTATGGAATATTATTGTTCTGTAAGAAACGACCAGCAGGACTATTTCAGAGAGGCCTGGAGGGACTTGCATGAACTGATGCTGAGTGAAATGAGCAGAACCAGGAGATCATTATACACAGCAACAACAATATTACATGATGATCAATTCTGATGGACATGGCTCTCTGCAACAAAGAATTGTCTCAAACCAGTTCCAATTGTTCAGTGAAGAAACCCATATACACCCAGATAGAGGGATATGAAATATGGACCAAAGATAACATTTTCATTCTCTCTTTGATGTTTGCTTGCATTGTGTTTCCGTTCTCTGCTTTTATTTTTTTTCTTGTAGATAGGATTTTTCTTGCACAACTTGTCAAGTATTTCAACATTATTAACATGTAGTGGACTTCCTGCCATCTAGAGGAGGAGAGGGGAATGGGGGTAAAATTTGTAATGGAAAGCTCTGTAAAAGTCAATGCTGGGGAACTATCCATACATATGTTATACAAATAAAAAGCTTTAATAAAAATTAAAAAAAATAAATGACAAAAAATACTTTATCACCTATTAGAATATAAATACACAAAGCTGGATGGGGCCTTGGAAGTTATCTTAGCCTAATGCTCCATTATACCAAGGGAGAAGCTGAGGCTCAGTGAGGTACAATGCCTTTCTTATTTTGTAAGAAGAAATGTGCATATTTGCAAAATCCATTTATCTTGCCAGGATAGACAACGGGGTCGAATGGAAAGACCACTACATTCTAAACCCAAAGTCATCTGACTTCATATCTTGTATTTGATATTTATTAGTTTGGTTTTAGAAGTATACATTTAGCCTCTACCATTTCCTCTTTCAAATGATTATAATAATAATTAAATTGCTATTGCAAAGGGTTAAAAAAGCAACACTGTCTAGTAGATAGAAAGTTGGCCTCATAAATAGTAAGATCTCACTTCAAGTCTCTCCTGACACATAATAATTGTATTTTCATGAGGCAGTCATTTAATCCCCTAATGCCCTATGAAAATTTCTAAAACTATAATTTTCAAAGAAGATGATAACCTGCATTTAAAAAAAATGTTCCCTATTACAAAGAAATGATGTTTTTTTTCTTTATTCTTATTTTTTTTATATTATTATATGGATCAAATGGATTAATGTACATACTTACATACTTACATACTTTAAAAACCAGACATTTTGGAAACCTTAGAGTGTTTTGCAAACCTCAATAAATCAACATGCTCATATCAAATGCTTACTACATGTCACTTGCTATTCTAAGCACCGAGAATATGAAGAAAAAGCAAAAACCAGAAACAAGGTATCTGTCTTCAAGAAGTTTACATTCAAAGAGCAAGATGGATAGTCTTCTTTTATGATTTGTGTTGCCATTCTGAATTGGCTACTTTGGGTTCAGTTTTTATTTTATTTTATTTTGCTTTCCAATGAAAGGAAAAGTTGTTGCTGTCCAGAGTTCTGAAGTAGTATTTTCTGAGGCTTACCCCTAAAGCCAGCACTCCCTCTTGAGTTATTTGTATGTAGGAATCATTGAGAACAGACCAAAAATTGGTAAACAAATACTTAATTTCTATTCCCTATTGGCTGTTGCAACAGAGCCAACTTGATGTTAACAGGCATACAGCTTAAAGAAACTTATCCATAATTAGGTTTCCTGACATAGGAGTCACAAAGACTGAGCTTTGTGAACTCCCCTCCAACCTAGTACTGAGATACCTTAGCAGGTGTTACGATAGGAATATTATTGAGTTGATATTGCTAAAACCTCCCGAGAAAATAATTCAAACATATCAAGTGAGACAAAAGAAATGGAATGATTTCCATTTGCAAAAGAGGGAGAAGTGAAACAGGGATCCAGTCCTAACTTGGCTCTGAAGTCTTTTTAATACCTTCAAGCCTTTTGTAGGATTAGTAGAAGTTATCCTTGGAGTTTACACTTGATTTCAATATTATAAAAAAAGAGTATCATCTTTTTGCTTTCAAAAACATTCTGTATATTTTAGCTCATTTCACATTTTTCAGAATTTAGGGATGAGAGAAACTTTTAAACTTATTTAGTTCACAGTTTCTGAATCCTTTTTGTTTCATGAACTTTACCAGACCATGAAGGTCTGGTAAAGCCTGTGGGCTTTTTCTCAGGGTATTGAAGGATGTCCCAAAAGTCTAAGACAATTATCAAACACATTATATTTTTAAATGTATAAGATAAAATAAAACAGAAGATAGAAAAGGAATTTATTTTTACTTAAATAGTCATTAAATTATTTTAAAAAGACACAAAGTTGATGAATATCAGCTTATGAAACCAACTCTTTCATTTGTTACAGAACCTTGTTGTCATTCAGTCATTTCAGTCATGTTCAACCTAACTCCTTTCAGGATTTTCTTGGCCAAGAAAACTACTGGTATTGTTGGTCATTTTTTCTCCAGAACATTTTACTTATGAGAAAGTGAGGCAAAGGGGTCAGAAGATGGCTCAGTGAATAGAACACTGGACCAAGAGTTTAAAAGACCTGAGTTTAAAATATGGCCTCACTTACTAGACTGAACAAGTCACTTAACTCCTGCTTGCCTTATCTCACTGGAGAAAGAAATGGCAAACCACTCCAGTATTTCTGCCAAGAAAACTTCATGTACAGTATAATTCATGAAATCATGAAGAGTTGGACATGGCTAAAATAACTGAATACCAACAACAAGCTAAGCCGAACTAGGTTAAATGACTTGCCTAAAGTCACGCAACTAGTAATTGTCTAAAGCCAGATTTGAACTCGGCAAGATAAGTTTACCTATGCCCTATGTCAACTGCACCATCTAGTTGCCTATTGGAGGAGCTTGGGCTATGTGTACAGAGGGATGAATTTAGCTAATGACTCAGGACTAGTAAATAACAGTGCTACCATTTAACCTTTTCAAGATCCTCTTGAACAAATAAGGTGTAATTTTACATCTGAGATTTGAAAGCTGGGGGATGGAGAAGGTGCAGATACTTGATCAAGAATACATAGCTTCCTATGATAAGAGTTAGAATTAGAATCTAGATTCCTCTATGTTTGTTTTATAGGATAATAAAAGCAAATTTTAAAATGGGAGGAACCTCAGGCACAATTTTATTATCCATGTCCCTCCTTTAACAGTTGAAACTAAGGCCCAGAGAGGGTAAATTATTTGTCCAAAGTCACACTGATACTAAGAGGTCATAAAAACGATTTGAATCCAGGTTCCCCAACTCCAGAAAGCATGGTTTATTGACTATTTAGTGTATAAAAACAGCCTATACTTAAATATAACATGGAGAGTCATTTATCCTAAAACTGTCTTCAGTAGCCCCTACCAATCATGCTAGCCTGTCAAGAAGAAAAGAATATGGATGGTAATGATCATTGTAGTATCTATCACTTCCCAGATGAGATTAAAATTTAATTCATCAATCATTTATTAAATTCTCTTAAGCAGCTTGCTAGAAAAAAGGAAAAACCTCACATTCCATTAGCTATTAAGTTTGCTTCACTCCCAAGTCTCTCAGGAGCCAGGATTACTGACAAAGATCAGTAAGATCTTTGACATGGCATGCCTGTAAAGCTGAACCCCACAAAATAAATTGCACATATAATATCTTGGTTAATATTCATAATAACCCTGAGATGCAGGTGCTCTACTTATCCATATTTTGCAGATGAGGAAGCTGATACACAGGGAAGTAATTTACCCATGGTCACACAACTAGTAAATCTCTGAGACAAAGTTAGAATTAACATCTTTCTTACTCCAAGTTAAGTATTCTAAGCACTATATCATCCACTTATTCTAGACTATCAAGGAACTCACAGATTCATAATGAGCATACCAATCTATTAAAATAGCTTTAAAAATGAACAAATTTGATGAATACATAGAAACAAATCTGACATTATATACAATATTCCAGTCACAGAACATCTCCCTCCTCCCACGACACATATCCAGACATATCTCTGCAAACGAATGTTTTGCAATAGGAGGAAATAACAGATATAAGAAAGTATTAATCAAAAAGGAGTGATTGGGTTTGAGGAAGTCACAGCCAATAGTGAATGGAGCCACAGGATGATTGATTGACACATTTTTTTTTTTTTGTGAGGCAATAGGGGTTAAGTTTTGTACCCAGGATCACAAAGCTAAGAAGTGTCAAGTATCTGATGCTGCATTTGAACTCAGGTCCTCCTGATTCCAGGGACAGTATTCTATTTACTTGACACTTACCTGCCCTGATGACATCTTTTTGAGGAATGTAGAGTTTATTTTATTCCTGTATCCTGAATTGAAGATGGAAAGTATGTCATGGTTATGAGCCATCCCATATAGCATGAATATGGCTGGAGTATCAAGGGCAGGAATCTGGGTGGAGCTAGATATAAATAATTCTCACTAATCAGAAGACTAGGTCTCTAGGGCAGGATCTATGGAATTAGTCAGTATCAAGGCAAAGGGAAAAGATGAAGTAAAGCCTTATGGGATGGAAATATATACTCCAGATTTCTAATTCTGCATTTCCAACTGCTTCTGGGATGGATAAGGCCAACAAATCTTCTTAAGGTGCAATCAAATCAAAATTTATTAAGCAATTATTATATGCAAGGTACGACTAAGGTTACAAAAGAATCCAAAATGCAGGTAAGGATCCAGTTTCTTTGCTTCCCTGTAAGCTCAGCTCTCTGAGTGATGTGCCTAGAAAGAGGTTATAATGATAATGTAAGTTCAAGGGTTTATATACATGACTTCTTCTATACAAATCATTGTTTGTGATGGGCTATTTATGGGAACCAGGATTACTTTCATTGCCTTAAGGTCAATCACAGTTTTGGCTTTAATGATAATAGATAGTCCATGACAGATTGTCATAGAACAACCCTAGGAGTATGTTAGTACTAAATTAGGTGGTTGATTTTGTTTTATCATATCATTGGCAGTTTTGTGCAATTTTCCAGATATAACCTATTCTGTCCTTTTTCCTGTTCAATTCTGGGCTCAGACTATTGTCCACTTTCAATGTCATTTAAAGACTTGTGTACTGGTAGGGGTCTAAACTTGGAATTAGTGAAACATGAGTTCAGATTCCTCTTCAGATCCCATCAATGTGGTCTTGGGTAGGTTATTTAATATCCTTATCTATAAGCACAACTTCTTTATCTATAAAATGGGATAATAGTAGCAACTCCTTCACAGAATTGTTTAAAGAAGCAAATGAGAAAATGCATAAAACCTTAATGTGCCATACAAATGTGAGCTGGTAGTTAGAATGGGCTGCCTATTGAATTTTATGTCAACATCTGTTCAATATTCACTTTGTTCCCTTTTTCCCCCTTTTTGGATGCTACACTAATTTCTTGAATTCTTGTGGGTCTCATTTGGGAGATTCTATGGTATTCACAAACTTGATGAAATCAGGAAAAAGTCATTCAAAGACAGAAACTTCTAAAGCAGAGGAGTATAGAAATGAGGGATCACTTATCCATACACAAGGATCCCTGGCTCACTGCATATTGACTTAGCTCAAAAATATTACATTATCTACATTTTATTGTATTTTAATTATTTGTCTCGCTAAATATTTCCCAGTTTCATGTTATTTTGAGTCAGATGAACTTAGGAGCATTGAAGTTTGCAATGTGATTAGTGGTATGTTTGTTCCCTCGAATTTAGTAGATTTCACCATAAAAAGAAAAACTCTATTTGAACCATGTTCTAGATATAGCCTAAGACAGGGGAAAATGTTTTTTTCCCCAAACATGAATCTCTCTGATTTATACCTCAATAATCAGAAGGTCATCAGCCAAAGTTATCTCGGGGATTGTATCTTTCAGGGAATGGTGTGAGATACCTAGATGAGTCCTTCCTAGAGAAGAAACTTAAAGAGGCCATTTTTCTCTATAGAACAGTAAAATGACTTTTTATAATTAAAAAAAATAAGTCTCTGCTCTTTGTCCTTTTCAGTCAATTTTATGATTGTGAAGATGTGGCTTTATTATTAGTAATTGTTAATAATAAAAATAGGGATGCTAGTTGTCATTTGTATAGCATTTTAAGATTTGCAAAGAACTTTATGCATATTACCCAATTTTATACTCAGAAATACGGGAGGTAGGTACTATTATTATCCTCCTTTTACAGATAAGGAAACTGAGGCAGTCAGAAATTAAGTAACCCAAAGTCACACAAACAGTAAATACCTAAAGCAGGATTAGAACTTATTTCCCCCTGATTGCAGGTCAAATGCTCTATTAACTAGAACACCTAGCTTTTTATTTTTAATTAAATTTTATATGTTTAATTAACAATTTTTTTTCTTCTGTCCCCTGGAAAAGCAAAAGAAAACGTATATGAATTAATGGAATATATTAAAGGCTCTCTGTGCACAAAATAACAGCTCTTTTGTGGTGGCAAAAAATAGAAATTAAGAGGATGCCGATCAATGGTTGATTATATCATGGTAAATGAATGTAATGGAATACTATTGGGGCAAAAAAAATGAGGAAAAGGGACAATTTTAGATATGCCTGAGTAGAGCTGAACATATTTATGCATTATGAAATAAGCAGAAAGAGACAATTTTATAATGACATTAACATTATTAAAGTGAACAACTTTGAAAAGCTTAAGAACTATCTCTCTGTCTTTGTCTCTCTCTGTCTCTCTGTCTTTGTCTCTGTCTCCCCCTCTCCTTCTTGATACAAATACATAGAGATATGTTGTGTTTCCATTTCTATGCCAACATAAAAGAGCTGTTGTTTTGTCCATATGGATCCTTAACAGTATTCCATTACATTAACATACCACTTTCCCCCCCACATCCTTTTCTAAAAAGTGGGAGAGGAAATTGTACCTGTAAAGGAAAAACAAAAAAAAAGTTCATGTGTATAATATTTCATATTTATATATGTATAAACGTATGCATGTATTATGTGTATGTGTATATATGGCAACTAGGTGATACAATAGATAAAGTGCTGGAAATGAATCAAGTAAAATCATCTTTCTGAGTTCAAATCTGGCCTCATTCACTTACTGCCTCAATTTCCTCTCTGTAAATTGAGCTGGAGAAGGAAATGGTGAACTAATCCAGTATCTTTGCCAAGAAAACCCCAATTGGGGTCATAAGGTGTCATACATATCTGAAAACAACTGAGCAACAAAAAACAAACTGAAAACAACTGAGAGATGCATGCACGTATAAACATATACATACACACAAACAGATAGGTATATATGATATATAATATGATATATGTATAAATATGAATGCACATATGTATATATGCCATATGTACTCATATGTATATATGCCAAATACATGTATGTATGCTCATGCCCAACACATAAATGTATATACATAAATATGTATACATGCAACACATGCACATTACACGTGCATGTGTATATGTACTGTATGTATGTATGCATGTGTGCACATAAACTCCAGGAGGGGGAGAGGTTATAGTACTTGCTTTTCCTGACCATGGTAAGTACATAATTAGTACTTTTTCTGATTATCTATCTATTATCTATCTATATTAAATCTTTGAATAATTCTTTTTTAATGTAGCTTGTGATTTTTCCATTTTTTAAATCTTTCACATATATGAGATATATTTAAGATATCTATTTTAAAAATTAATCTCTCACTACTTTCATTTCTTTTTTCACTTCCAGGATGGATATCATCTGTCCATACTTGGTCCAGTTGATCTTCTCACCTTCAGCACTGCAAGTGTCATTTCCACTTCCTCAGGAGAACAATCCTATGTGACAGTTGTACTGTCATCAATACTAAGACTAAATTGCTATAGAAACATTGAGGAATTTCTTCAATTTTGTGCTTACTTATTATCTCTATTTAACCTTCCCATATAACTTTTGGAGAATTTATGTCATGTTGAATTTCTGCTCCAGATTTCTACTGACTACTTTCTGGTTCCATTGCTTTGCACCCTATTGTATAGCAATATTGCTTATAAATTTATGATCTCCCTCTGCAATGTTATTGCAATTAAAGTTATGGTTTAGAGAGGACATATAGATGGTAAATTGGTATTAGGATTGGAAGACCTAGGTTCACATCTTATCTTTTTTATTTACTAGCTAAACCTCAATTTACTTATTTAGTAAAGGAGGATAATATCTATGGCACTAGCCTCACAGGATTGTTTTAAAGTTTAAATAAGAGAATGTTTATAAAAGTATTATGTAAATGCCAGTGACTACTACTATCTTTTTAAAACTCATTAAAGCAGTAATGATTTTAATCGGTCTATTTCTTGAGCTTTTAAGCATGTTTCATAAATCAAAAAGAGTTGATCAAGTTTCTGCCCATTTCAGTTTCTGGCTTTTGCTACAAATGCCTCTCCAAAGGAGTTGTTCTCTAAGTAAACCAATGTTTATGCTAAGAAGAGATAACAAATCATCAACAAGAAGTCAGTCATGTGATTTACCTATCTAAATTTGATTTGCTTAAAGTTTTTTTTTTTAATTTTTTTATAGGCCACAGTGGTGTCAAGATGGTCTAGAAACTGAGGTCCTGGTCAAAATGAAGATCAATGCAGCAAATATACATTTGTACATCCAGTACAATTGAAGGTTGTGGGTGAAGGAGGGAGGAAAGTATTTAAGAATTTATTAATGAAAACCTTTCAAGAAAAGTAGCATCTCTAATGTTCACTCCTTCATTCCTCTCCAAACTCTGCTCCTGACTCTCTGGAGTTTTTCTCCATCATGTTTCAACAGATTTCTCACTCTGGAAGATCATTCCATGAATGTGGTGAAGATTACTCTCTGGGATGAAGGGATCCTTTTGATCTCAGTCTCTAATTAGTATGTTCTAGAAATATCATTTTAAGGAAAATAACACTGGCTAAGTTAACTCTTTCATTCCTCACTAAAGTCTATTCCTGACATTCCATCATGCCTCTATTCCCTCCTACCTTCTCCTACCCCCAGATTCTTTGTATTTATTTACTCTCATTAAAATGTAAGTTTTTCAGTCATTGTTGTTGTTTTTAAAGACAGGGATTATATTTTGTTTTGATTGTATTTATTTTCCCAGGACATAGCATAATGCCTGGCACATAGAGAACACTTATTATGTGCTTGTTGATTTGGTATATGAAATTTAAGGATGCTTTCTTATGTCCCACGAGTCCAATGAGTGTGATTAGTGAGAAAACAAGATATTATCTACTTCTGGGTCTTTGCACTCTAATAAGTCAGCCCTTATCTTACTCAAAATTAGACGTCCAAACCATTTCCAAAACATGCCTGTACTGTCTTCTCCCTCCAACTACTTTTTATGTGTTTTTTTAATTTTTCAAAAAATTATTTATTTAATATTTTCACCACTTTTACATTTGTTTTAAGATTTTACTTTTTTTACATTTATTTTTTTAGATATTTGATTTCTAGTTTCTCTCCCTTATCCTCACCCACAGTTAAGAAACCACATGTGAAGTTAAACTAACATTTCCATAAAAATCTAATTGTGAAAGAAAACAGATCTTCCACCCTAGTGAAAATAAAAACTCTCAAGAAAAATAGAGTTAAAAATAAAGAGAGAGAGTAATAGAGGATACTTTGATCTCTTTTCAGACTCAAACAGTTCCTTCTCTGAGTACGGATAGGGTTTTTCATCCTAAGTCCTTCAGAGCAAGTGTGGATGATTATATTACTGAGAATAACAAAGTCATTTACAGCTGGTCATCGCAGAGCATTGCATTTACAGTATTTCACTTTGTTCATGAAGGACTTTCCAGGTTTTTTTTTCCTAAGTGCATCCACATCATCATTTTCCAGAGAATAATATTCCATCAGAGAAACTTGCATCAATTTTTTTTACAATTACTATTGCTAATTGTATTTACCCCCATTTATTCTCTCTCTCCCTTTAGCCTGTCCCTCCTCAAAAGTGTTTTGTTTTGCTACTGACATCCCTCCTCCAATATGCCCTTTCTTTTATCACCATTCCTCTTCACACATCCCATTCAACTCCAATTTTCTTGCAGGGTGAAATAGATTTCTATACCCTTATTGAATATGTGTTATTTCCTATTTGAGCTAGTTCTGATGACAGTAAGGTTCATTCACTCATGCTGTCCCCTCCCACTTCCTCTCTACTGTAAAAGCTTTTTCTTGCCTCCTTTTTATGGCATATAATTTGTACCTTTCTGCTTCTCCCTTTCCTTTTCTCCTAGTACATTCCTTTCTAACCCCTTAACTTCATATTTTTTTAAAAAATATATTATTCCTTTATATTCAACTCACACTCATGTTCTCTGTCTTTATATACTTCTTATAATTGCCATAATGAGAATGTTCTAATGAATTGCAATATCATCTTCCCATATAGAAATGTAAACAGATAAACCTTCTTAGTGTCTATCACTTTTTTGATTACCTCATGCTTTTTCAGAGTCCTGTATTTGAAAATCAAATTTTCTGGTGTTTCATCATGAATGCTTGAAAACCCTCTGTTTCATTGAATGACTACCTTTTCCTCTGAAGATCATATTCAGATATGCTGGAAAAGTGATTCATGGTTGCAATCCTAGCTCCATTGCTTTTTGGAATATCATATTTCAAGCCCTCTGGTTCTTTAATGTAAAAGCTTCTAAATTTTGTGTTATCCTGACTGTGGTTTCATTATACTTGAATTGTTTATTTTCTGGATGCTTGCAATATTTTCTCCTTCACCTGGGACTTCTGGAATTTGGCTATAATATTCCTGGAAGTTTTTATTTTGGGATCTCTTTCAGGAGGTGATAGGTGGAATTGTTCCAATGTCTATTTTACCCCTTGGTTCTGGAATATTAGGACAGTTTTCCTTGATAATTTCTTGAAAGATAATGTCCAACCTCTTTTTTTAATCATGACTTTTTGGTAGACCAATAATTTTAAAATTCTCTTTCTTGGATCTGTTTTTGTAGGTCAATTGTTTTTCCAATGAAGTATTTCACATTTCATTTTTTTGGTGTTGCTTTATTGTATCTTGATTTCTTATGAAGTCATTAGTTTCCATTTGTCAATTCTATTTTTTAAGGAATTATTTTCCGCAGTGAGCTTTTGTACTTCCTTTCCAAATTGGCCATCTTTGCTTTTTAAGGCATTCTTTTCCTCATTTTTTTCTTTTTGTATTTCCTTTTGTACCACTCTCAATTCTTTCCTTAATTTTTCTTCTATCTCTCTTACTTGATTTTCAAAGTCCCTCTTGAACTCTTTTGTGATCTAAGCCCAATTCTTATTTTTCTTGGAGGCTTTGGATGCAGGAGCTTTGACTTTGTTATCATCTTCTGTATGTGAGTGTTTTGATCTTCTTTGTCACCATAATAACCGTCAATAATTTTTTTTCAAAAACAATTTGTCAGAATTTTTTTTTGTTTTATGATCGTTTTCCTAACCTATTTTTTCAGCTTTTGACTCTGATAAAATAGGGCTCTGTTTCCTGAGTGGAAGATACACAGTCCCAAGTTTCAAGGGTTTTGTGCAAATGTTTTCAGAGATTTTTTTAAAGCATTTGACCACAAGCCCTCTTTTCTGTGCTGGAGCTGTCTCTTCCTCATTGTAGGTATAAGATCTAGTGTGCTTGCTGGAGCTGGGGGTCCATTGACCAGGGCTGCACTGGGATTACACTCCAGACCCCACTCCATTGCCATAGATTTTCTCCACTGACTTTAGAAGTCCTCCCTACTGTCCCTGAGCTGAGAGGTCCAGAAGGCTCTAGCACACTGCTGATTCAGAGATCCTGCTTTGCAGATGCTGGTATCTGGGCCATAACTGGGGCCAGGCCTGTGCTTGGATTGGGCACTGGGCTCCCACTCTGATATCACATAGCTTTTTTTGCTGAGCTTCTAAGTTGTCTTCAGCTGGAAAATGTTCTACTTCATCTTTTTTTAGTGTTCTTATGCTCTAAAATTTGTTTAGAAGCATTGTTTAAAGGAATTTTGAGGAGTTTGGTAGAGGGATTGGGCAAATTCCTGCCTTTACTGTGCCATCTTGGCTCTGCCTCTTTTTATGGATTTTTTTCTCCTGTAGAATGCAAATTTCTTAGGAGTGGGACTGTTATACTTCTTTTATTTGTATCCCCAGTGTTGAGAATATTAAGTGACACAAAATAATCACTTAATAAATATATTAACATTCCTTCCTTCCTTCCTCCTTTCCTTCCTTTCTTGTTTCCTTCCATATTTGTTCCTCCTTAAATATACTGCTTTCTCAACCATTCATCCATACATTTATCATACATTTATGTATCTACATATCTTGTTTATGTTCTCTTCCATTAAAATATGAGCTCTTTTAGAGAAAGATTTTTTTCTTTCTCTCTTTCTTTGTATCACCATCACTTAACACAAAATATACATTTAACAAGTACTTTTTAACTGACTGACACACTTCAGTGTCTAGGAAATTTTGAGTATTATGGTTAATGGGTTAACATGTTAACAGTAAGAGAGGGTGACTCATTCCATGATTGACTGGAAGGCTTTTCTTATAATTATAACCTGCCCTTCATGATTTTGGCCATACTGTGAAAAACTGTCTCTCTCACAGGTGGTCACAAAGTTGTACAAAGAATCACGGTGCCAAACTTTTGTCATGGCCTCAATTTCTGTTTTAGCTTCAAACTCCCTTGACCCAGTCTAAAGCAAGAGTATTTATCACTTTTTGTTCTATGGATTTATTTATTTTTACTTAATGGAATTTTAGAGTTTTCTTTCATTATTAACGTAGATGAGAGGTAGCCAAATGCCATATAGGTAGAGAGCTGGGCCTAGTAAGAAATAATTAAGATCATGTTCAGTCTCATATAACACAATAGCTGTATGGCCTTAGATGAATCACTTGAACTCGCTTTGTCTTAGTTTCCTTGACTGCAAAATTTTGATACTATGAAATAATATTTTTAAAGTTCTTAGCATAATGCATGACACTTAAAAAAATTCCTATTTCCTCCCTCCTTCCTCTTTTATTTCCTTCCTTCCTTTCTCCCATCCTCCCTCCTTGCCTGTTTTCCTTTATGCATTCTTTTCTCCCTTTCTCCCTCCATTCCTTTATTCCTTCATTTTTGTCTTATATAACATGTCTACTACATCAGGAACTTTCCTAGGCATTGGAGTAAAAATCAAAAATTTAAATACTGTTTACACTTAAGGTGCTATCAATCTAGCTTCCCTAAGTAATTGATTAGCATTGATTAAATGCCTGCTGTCTGCTATACACTGTGCTAGACAGAAAGTCTCTGCCTTCATCCTCCTCAAAATAGAAGTCCCTGCCTTAACGACCTTGCATTCTATCAGGAGAGAGAACAAGGAGGGAGGAAAGGGGGGAGAGAAAGAAAGAGAGAGGGGAGGGGGGAGAGAGAGAGGGTAGGAGGAGAGAGAGAGAGAGAGAGAGAGAGAGAGAGAGAGAGAGAGAGAAAGAGAGAGAGAGAGAGGGAGGAAGGGAAGGAGTGAGGGACAAAGAGAGAGAGAGGGGGAGAAGGAGAGGGGGAGGGAGAAGGAGGGAAGTAGAGGGAAATTAGAGAAATAAATTGAGATAAAGCAAGAGAGAGAAAGATGGAAAGATGCATAGATAGATAGGTGTACAAAATGCATACAGGTAAAAGAAGAGGAATTCATTTATAGCTGGGTATTACCTTTCAGAAGGTAGGACTTTAGAATTTAGGTTGATATATGAAGACTAACATGCACACTGAAATCAATTAATTGTTAATTAGGGAAAACAAAAGTAAATAGAGCCGCAACCTCTAAATTTACCCATTATCATTGAATATTAGCTGGAACTGAGCTTATTTCCTAAATGAACTTCTGTCAAAGACATTTCATATCCTATTTAGGAGAATGCCTGCAAAATCTGCTGTTTTTCCTGCCTTTCTTCTTACCTGAGTATTCATTCTGGTGGACTGGCATTCGCTATTGATGCCTCGTGTACTTAAGTGTCCTGACTTTGAAGAATCAACCCTACTTTTGCTCTCTGTGCACCAGGTGGGCCTTCCTGCTGCCCATTTGGCTGAGCAGTTGGCATCTCTTCTGCTGTCCTGCTTGGCAGTCTTCCTCAGTGAAAGTGGCTAATATAATGTGGCTTAGATTTTTAATAAAAGTTAATGACCCTTCCCCCATACTACTACAAACTTACTTACTCCATCTACAACAGGATTTCTTAACCTGGGGTCTGAGAATTGAAGGATCTGTGAACATGGGTGGGAAAATAATCTTTATTTTTATCTAATTGAAATTTATAATTTATTTTTATTATTAATGTTGATAATAGGTAGTCAAATGGCAGATAGGTAGAAAGCTGTCTAGAGGAGAAATACTTGAGATTAAATCCAGTTTCATAAAACACACTAGCTTTAAAACAATTTTCCTCTTTCCTTCCCTTCCTTCCTTTCCCCCTTCTTCCTTCTTTCCCTTCCTTCCTTCTTTCCAAAGAGCTCATAGGCTTCATCAAGCTACCAAAGGACTCCATCTTATACAAGGAAGTTAAGAACCCTGATTCCACACTTTTTCTGGGTAGGTGGGCAATGCTTAGTCATGCCTTCATTAAATTTCATTTTTAATGCTTTGAAAGACTGATGAATTCATCAATAACCTTTTCCCCACCCCCAAACAAACAACAGGTTATTGATAAATTTATCAGTCTTTCAAAGCATTAAAAGAGTGCCCAAGCAATAGTCAAGAGAACCTGAATTCAAATGTAGCTTCTGACACTTACTAGATATGTGACCCTGGGTAACTCACTTAACCCTACTTGCCTCAGTTTCCTCATCTACAAAATGAGCTGGAGAAGGAAATGTCAAACCACTCCAGTATCTTTGCCAAGAACACCACACAGATAGTATCAATAATATGATACATAGAAACACAAATAAAAAACTGAAAAACAAAATAACAACATAAATGTGCTATACATGCCTATCATGATTAATGGTCATGTTTTCTTCCTGAATTCCTTCAGAAAGATAAAGAGTAGTCATATGGTTTAGAATCTATTCTAGCCATGGGCAAAAGATGGACCTATTGGTTTATCTAAGAGATAAAAAATATCTAAGAGATATTTAACTCATAAATCCTGAAGAAAATTACCTGAATGAATATAATTTCTACTATTTCAATGTAATAGATTTTCTTTATCATTCTATATATTTTATTTTGTGCTATTTTATTAAAATATTCTAGATATTAAAATTATCCTCAATCAGTATTTATTAATCTCCCCTTTTATTTTCAGAATTTCCAATTTGGTATTTAATGGAGGGGTTTTTATTTGCTCTTTTTCTAGCTTTTTTAATTGTAAGCCCAATTCATTGATCTTCTCTATTTTATGCAAGTAAGATCTAGAGATATAAAATTACACCTTATAACCACTTTGGCTGGACCCCACAAATTTGGGTATGTTGTCTCCTTATTGTCATTCTCCTGGATGAAATTATTGATTGTGTCTATGATTTGCTCTTTCACCCATTCATTCTTCAGGATTAGATTATTTAATTTCCAATTAACTTTTGGTCTATTCTCCCCTGGCCTTATATTACGTATGAGTTTTATTGCGTCATGATCTGAAAAGGATGCATTTACTATTTCTGCCTTTCTGCATTTGATTCTGAGGTTTTTATGCCTTAACACGTGATCAATTTTTTGTATAAGTTCCATGAACCCCTGAGAAAAAAGTAAACTCCCTTCTATTGCCATTCAATTTCCTCCAAAGATCTATCATACCTAACTTTTCTAACAATTGGTTTCCCTCCCTAACTTCTTTCTTATTTATTTTATGGTTTAATTTATCTAATTCTGAAAGAGCAAGGTTGAGATTCCCCACTAGTATAGTTTTGCTGTCTATTTCTTCTTACATCTCTCTTAATTTATCTAATTCTGAAAGAGCAAGGTTGAGATTCCCCACTAGTATAGTTTTGCTGTCTATTTCTTCTTACATCTCTGTTAATTTATCTAATTCTGAAAGAGCAAGGTTGAGATTCCCCACTAGTATAGTTTTGCTGTCTATTTCTTCTTACATCTCTCTTAATTATTCCTCTAGGAATTTGGATGCTATACCACTTGGTGCATTTATGTTAAGTATTGATACTGTTTCATTATCTATGGTACCCTTTTAAAATATAGTTTCCTTCCTTATCTCTTTTAATTACATCTATCTTTGCTTTTACTTGATCCGAGATAAGGATTGCTACCCCTGCTTTTTTTTGTTGTTGTTGTGGTTCACCTGAAGCATAAAAAATTCTGCTCCAGCCCTTTACCTTCACTCTATATGTATCTCTATGTTTTAGATGTATTTCTTGAAACAATATATTGTAGGATTCTGGCTTTTAATCCAGTCTGCTCTCCACTTCCGTTTTATGGGAGAGTTCATCCCATTCACACTGACAGTTACAATAACTAAATCTGTATTTCCTGCCATCTTATTTACCCAGAGTTATGTTTTTCTCTTCCCTTTCCCTTTCCCTTCCCCCTTTCTCCGTTCCTCCCTCCCCAGTTTTTTTGCTTTTGATGACCACCTCCCTTTAAGAGTACTCCCCCTTTAGAACCTCTCCTTTTTTACACCTTTCCCCTAATTCTTCTATTTTCCCTTCTATTAGTCTATCCCTTTCCTTTCCTCCTTTCCCTCCTACTTCCCTATAAGAAGGGACAAGTTTTTCTGTGAAATAAAATGTATCTGATATACTCTTTTAGAGCCCAATCTGATGAGAGTAAGATTTACACAATGCTCATCACCCTCCCTTCTTTCCCTCAATTATATTAAATTTTCTAAGTTTCTTCATGAGATTTTACCTTATTTTTACCTTCTTTTTTACTTTCCCCTCTTTTTCCATTATGATAGCCCTTCCACCTCTGACTTCTTTTTCATTTTATCAAAGTAAAATCAAATTATACCCCCATTCTTTGAGAATAACCATAGTAGAAATATAAATCTCAAGAGTTCTTTCCTTTTTACCTTTTTATGCTTCTCTTGAGTTCTGTGTTTGGAGGTCAATTTTTTTCTTCAGATCTGGTCTTTTTTTTTATTAAAGCTTTTTATTTGTATAACATATGTATGGGTAGTTCCCCAGCATTGATTTTTACAAAGCTTTCCATTACAAATTTTACCCCCAGTCCCCTCCCCTCCCCTAGATGGCAGGAAGTCCACTACATGTTAATAATGTTGAAATACTTGACAAGTTACGCAAGAAAAATCCTATCTACAAGGAAAAAAGAAAATCAGAGAAAGGCAACACAATGCAAGCAAATATCAATAGAGATCATGAAAATATTACGTTGGGGTCCATATTTCATATCCCTCTCTCTGGGTGTATATGGTTTTCTTCAGTGAACAATTGGAACTGGTTTGAGACAATTCATTGTTGCAGAGAGCCATGTCCATCAGAATTGATCATCATGTAATACTGTTGTTGTTGTGTATGATGATCTCCTGGTTCTGCTCATTTCACTCGGCATCAGTTCATGCAAGTCTCTCCAGGCCCCTCTGAAATCATCCTGCTGGTCGTTTCTCAAAGAGCAATAATATTCCGTAACATTCATATATCATAATTTATTCAGCCACTTTCGAATTGATGAACATCCCTTCAGTTTCCAGTTTCTAGCCACTACAAAAAGGGCTGCCACAAACAGTCTTGCACATGTGGGTCCCTTTCCTTCCTCTAAGATCTCTTTGGGATATAGGCCCAGTTGAAACACTGCTGGGTCAAAGGGTATGCACAGTTTGACAACTTTTTGAGCAAAGCTCCAAATTGCTCTCCAGAATGGTTGGATCCGTTCACAGTTCCACCAACAATATATTAGTGTCCCAATTTTTCCACATCCCCTCCAACATTCATCATTATCTTTTCCTGTCATTTTAGCCAATCTGACAGGTGTGTAGTGGTATCTCAGAGTTGTCTTAATTTGCATTTCTCTGATCAATAGTGATTTGGAGCAACTTTTCATATGACTAGAGATGGTTTTAATTTCATCATCTGAAAATTGTTCATATCCTTTGACCACTTATCTATTGAAGAGTGGCTTGAATTCTTATATATATGAGACAATTCTCTATATATTTTAGAAATGAGGTTTTTATCAGAACCATTAAATGTAAAGATGATTTCGCAATTTGATGCTTCCCTCCTAATCTTGTCTGCATTTGTTTTATTTGTACAGAAACTTTTTAACTTAATATATTCAAAATTATCCATCTGGTGTTCAATTAGGAGTTCCAGATCTTCTTTGGACATAAATTTATTCCATCTCCACAGGTCTGAGAGATAAACTATATTACGTTCCTCTACCTTGCTTACAAATTCCCTCTTTATATCTAGATCATGAACCCATTTAGATCTTATCTTGGTATGTGGTGTTCGGTAAGGGTCAAGCCCTAATTTCTTCCACACTACTTTCCAATTTTCCCAGCAGTTTTTGCCAAATAGAGAGTATTTATCCCAAAAGCTGGGGTCTTTGGATTTATCGAACACTAGATTGTTAAGGTTACTGCCTAGATTGTCGTGATAAGCTATCCTGTGCCACTGATCGACTGCTCTATTTCTTAGACAGTACCAAACAGTTTTGATGACCGCTGCTTTATAATATAGTTTTAGATTTGGTATAGCAAGGCGACCTTCATCTGCCTTTTTTTCATTAATCCCCTTGAAATCCTTGACATTTTGTTCTTCCAAATGAACTCTGCTACTATTTTTTCTAGATCTGTAAAATAATTTCTTGGGAGTTTGATTGGTATGGCACTAAATAAGTAGATTAGTTTGGGTAGTATTGTCATTTTTATTATATTCGCTCTGTCTACCCATGAGCACTTAATGTTTTTCCAATTGATTAGGTCTGATTTTATTTGTGTGGAAAGTGTTTTGTAGTTTAGTTCGTATAGTTTCTGACTTTTCCTTGGCAGATAGATTCCCAAATATTTTATTCTATCATCCATTATTTGGAATGGAATTTCTTTCTGTATCCCTTGCTGCTAAACTTTGTTGGTAATATATAAAAATGCTGATGATTTATGTGGATTAATTTTGAATCCTGCCACTTTGCTAAAGTTGTGAATTGTATCTAGTAATTTTTTAGTTGAGTCTCTAGGCTTCTCTAAGTATACCATCATGTTATCTGCAAAGAGTGATAATTTGGTTTCTTCATTACCCACTCTGATTCCTTTTCTCTCTTTTTCTTCTCTTTTTGCTAAAGCTAACATTTCTAATACAATATTAAATAGTAATGGTGACAGTGGGCAGCCTTGTTTCACTCCTGATCTTATTGGGAATGGTTTTAGTTTGTCTCCATTACATATGATGCTTGCTGATGGTTGTAAATAGATGC